>CAIGRT010016526.1:0-12193 GCA_903798405.1 Fraxinus platypoda
ATATACCAAATAAATTTGGGGTCCATTTGCCCCTCAAATTACTCATAACAATAAAGTAAATAATGAAATCTCAAATTTCTCCGAGATATAATATGAGTCATAACCTGCTAGCAGTGGTGTAAGTACATATTCGGTTGCAATAATATAATGCATATACTAGCAGTAATAATGTAATGATACTAAAATATATCACAATAGTCCCCCAAGTCTGAGTGGAACATTTGTTAAATAAATAAATTTCTTTTAGTTCATGAACTGATATTATTTACTTTTCGTACTTACTGTTTTTGTTTAATGAATTGTCATGTTCTTCGATGTAATTCGACCTACTTCCACTTCAATTGTAATATCAAACTTAGAATTTTGCACAAGTGTTAGGAGGTCGTGTATCTTTATAAGTTTCTGATCTTAAGCACATCAATGTTTATGAACTCTGACTTTGTTTATAATTTGCAAAAGTATAGACAGTTTGCTTGCCTTTTATCCTTTTCCTGAGCATGGGGTTGAGTGGTTCATCCATGCTGAGGCTTCCCTGTGCTACACTTCGCAAGTGCAGATGTGGTCTTTCTTAGGATCCAACTCCTCGTCGAAGTGTCCACGCATCTCTTCATAAGGACAGATCATCTATAAAGAGGCTTCCCCTTTGAGCTTTCTCAATATGAGGCATTTTTTTTTATTTTTAATGAACTTGTGCAAATTTAATTTTTATATTGCGAAATTTATTTGCTGAATGAGGACTCCAAGATAATGTTGCATCTTCCTTTATTCAAGAAATGAGGACTGCCTCTTCCTTTATTCAAGGAATGGGGATTTCAAGATAATGCCTCTTCCTGTATTCAAGGAACGAGAACAAAAAATTCTCGCGAATAGCTCTCGAACTATCTTAGTCTTATAAACTGACTTCGGAATGACGAGGTCTTACAGTTAGGTTGGTCTCGGAATGACGAGGTCTTACAGCTAGGCTGGTCTCGAAATGACGAGGTCTTACAGCTAGGCTGGCCTCGGAATGTCTAGGTCTTACAGCTGGACTCAACGATAGTGAGAGGCGAGGAATAAACATATCGCGAAACCAGGAATAAGCGTCTGGCGAAACAGGGAATAAAACATTCTCGCGAATAACTCTCAAACTATCGGAGTCTTAAAAACTAGCCTCAGCATGGCGAGGTCTTACCGTTAGGATGGCCTCGGAATGACGAGGTCTTAGAGTTAGGCTCAACGATAGTGAGATGTGAGAAATAAGTATCTCGCGAAGCCAGGGATAAGCGTCTGGCGATTTGCCTCTTCCTTTTTCCAAGAGCAAGGACCTCAAAATATGGTGCATCTTCTTTTATTCAAGGAATGAGGACTCCAAAATATGCTACATCTTCCTTTATTCAAGGAATGAGGATTTCGAAATATGCTGCATCTTCCTTTATTCAAGGAATAAGGACTTCAAAATATGCTGCATCTTCCTTTATTCAAGGAACGAGGACTTCAATATACTGTTTCTTCATTTATTCAAGGAACGAGGACTTCAAGATGCCGCATCTGATAATAAGAAATTCACGAGCTAGAGCTTGCCTTCGATAATAAGAAAATCACGAGTTAGCCTTTATGAGTGAGGACTTGTGGCTTGTCTTAATTATTAAAATTCATTAGTGAAAACTTTGAAGTCATCAAACAGGAGAAGACCCATGTGGGAGAGTGTGCCCTCGTTATTTGGAATTGTTCTCCAACAATATGATCAGTTCATTAGCAATATCGTTTGGAATTATAATAGCACATTGTCTACATCTTTCACAATTCATCGCAGTGAATAACTTAATGAATCCGCTAGAATGTAAGTAAAAGAATTTGACAAGCTCAAAGATCTTGCCTTGACATTAGCTCTTCATAATAGAGGAATTCAGCATAAAGTAGTAAATAGAAATTGAAAATTGATGCGTGTAGCCCCAAGTGATCACTTTGAATGGAAATTATTAAAATAGCTTGTAGCATCAATACAGTCCCAAGTTTTTCCAGTATCTATTCAATTTCAAAGAAGTTGGGAGTATCTTACAACCATTTTGGACTGAAGATAAGTAAATTCAGAATTATACCATCTTCGTTTCTTGCATGAGTATTCAATATTGTATTTTCCAGAATGGACTTCTATTTTTCGGTAACATCTTCCCAAGTTGTCGAGGTCAGGCCATCAAATTTATGATGCCATTTTCAAATAAATGATTGTTGGCAGCAGAATCTTGAGCTGCTAGAGAAGAGTCTATCTTAAATAGAAATGGCAGAGCTCATCAATCTGTGAAGGGAAGACAATTGCAATGGCCAAATAACAAGGGCAACTTACAAAAATACACTTAAAGTTAGGGGTCTTTTGAAAAATCATATGAAAATTATTTTGGAAGTAAAAAATACTATGTAAAATTAAATATTCTTTTTCTATTAAAATGTGACACAATGTCACTTTTTAAAGTTAAGTATCATTTTTTTTAATTAAAAAATGACATACAATGTCACTTATTAAAAAAGTTATGTTTGCCACCCAAAAAAGTAATAGAAATTTCAAGGAAATGACAGAAAAGAGTAACAAATACTAAAAAAGTGACAATTCAAAAAAAGTGAAATACTAGAAAAAGTGACAACATAAAAAAATGACAGAAAATAAAAAAAGTGACCAACTCAAATAAAGTGACACAAATTCAAAAAAAAAAAAAAAGCGAAAGAAAAAAAAAAAAAAAAAAAAAAAAAAAAAATAACAAAAATAAAAAAAAAAAAAAAGTATTTTCTTTTATTAGGTTGTGTGCTTGTGTGGGTTAGATAGGCTGGCCGACAATGATGATTAAAATTGAGATTTGGTGTTGATTTATGAACTGTGAATATGTTGCATGCTAGACTAATTGATGCTTAACCTTGCAAAACTCGATATTATACGAACAAACACAAATTCAAAAAAAAAAAAAAAGCGATAGAAAACAAAGAAGTGACACACTCAAAAAAAGTAACGAAATTTTAAAAAAATAACAGAAAAAAAAAGTGACAAACATAAAAAAAAAGTGACAGAAATTCAAAAAAGAGTGACAAAAATAGTATGATGATGATTTTATCGTTGAATAATTAGTATCTATTTTACTTTGTTAAGACTTTTGGTAGAACTTTAGAGATAGCAACAATTTTCAATCTATTTGTTTAATCAAATATGAGATAGCAGTAAAATTATTTTATTTCACATATCGATAGCATTTATAAAGGCAAACCAATCAAATTAAACCCTTGAAATTCATCGTTTACAATGCAACCTTTATGATTTTTCTTACAATTACGATAATTTGGAATACTAATTTTTAAATATGAAAAACAAAAACAATTCAATCGAGTAAGTCAACTTTGACACAAATATTTTGGCGTATATAGTTCACTTCGACAAATGTTTCTCAATGAATTGTAATAAGATTTCAACACCAAAGTCAATAGTATCAGTGAATATTGAAACTCCAACTGCTTATCTACTCAAAACAAGAGACATATATATCACCTACAAAATTAGAAAGTTTTCTGAGTAAGATCACTCCAGGGTGAGAATTTTATTGAAAGCATAAATACTATGCAAACATAAGGAGATGCAAAACTTGATGACTCAAGCAGAACTAGACAATTACAAAGATATGGGGGAGCTGAATAATAATAAAATGGTGAACTTTTACTAAGATAACACCGTAAGATAAAAATGACTATAAAATGGATTAGACCAGTTAATGCTAGACAAAAGGAGGCTCTGTCTAAAAATGTAATAACCCACATATTTTCCTTTAATTAGGAAACCACAATAATCCACATCTGATATAGGGTTTGGCACCAAGAGAAGGCATCCCATTGCAATCCCTTTTTGGCTTAACAGAGAGGTCATTCACACAAAAATCATGCATAGAAGGCATGTTCACGAAAAAGTGACAAAAACTCAACAAGAAGTGAACAGAACCATTTATCAAACACAGACACAAAGCAGAGTTGTGGAATGAATCCATCAAGTCAATAGATATAGCGAAGTTTGCCTAGTTCATTATTGTGTTGCTTGAAAATATATTTATACTCATAACTAATACTAAAAGACATTTCTAGTGAACTCAAGAGAAATCTACAAATGAATGAGATTCTCAGTTTCCTTACTCTTCCTCACAACATTCTGTGCATTTTTGTTGAGTTTTTGTCTGTTTTTAACAAAATCTTTACATAAACTCAACAAAAAGTGCATTGAGTTTTTTTTCCACATAAACTCAAGACTCGTGTTAACTTATATATAAAGATCTATATTTTTTCTTCACCATTGAGGAAAGAAGAATACATTAACATAAGCACAACTGAAAATACATGGAGGAAAAAATTTCCTATATAAAGAGGAAAAAAATGTGTTGTGACAGAGAATGAAAAGACACAAGGTTCATGCAACATTAATGTTTAGCATCAGGCAACAAACTAACCTATAACGCTTTTCAACATGTATGCCTTAATAGTCTAGTTGTCAACTCCTCAAACTCAGAGTGACAAACTCCCAATTAATCCAAACAAATTGAGAATTTCATTTCCTCTACGTGTTAGTATCAAAACTATAATTGGTAAAGAGATACTAGTAATACTCAAGTAAAATAAGTTTTGCAAACAGAGGGTACAAGAAATCATTCACCAAGTAATAGATTGAAGTAAAATCTTCAAATAACTTATTGTTTTAACTTATTATCACTTTAATTCTTTTCAACATGTATGCCTTAATAGTCTAGTTCTCAACTCCTCAAACTCAAAGTGACAAACTCCCAATTAATCCAAACAAAATTGGGAATTTCATTTCCTCTACGTGTTAGTATCAAAACTACAATGGGTGAAGAGATACTGGTAATACTCAAGTAAAATAAGTTTTGCAAACAACAGGGTATAAGAATCATTCACCAAGTAATAGATTGAAGTAAAATCTTCACATAACTTATTGTTTTAACTTATTATCACTTTTTATCAGTGTTTAACAAAATCTTTACATAAATGTAAACAACATGCCCTAGCATATTGAATCAAGTGTACAGAAGCATCATAAATAATGACAACAATCATCAATAACAACTAAATTTATTTCACTTCTGCAGTGAAAAATGTTGGCTACCTTAGGTTTATAAGATGTTGATGAAACTCTATTCTTCTTTGAAAATGGTTCTTCATCAATATTTATTTTCCTCTTCAACCCACTTTCTCCAAGCATTATAGAAATATGAGTCGGAGTCAGAATCGGCGTCAAAGTGAATAAGTCAAAATCGGACTCAAATTTCTGGATTTTGATCGGAACAGGTTAGTCTTTCGGCTATTTGGATTTTTAGGGTAGGTGTTTAAGATCTCCACGAAATGAAAAGGAGAAGAGTGAAGATGAACGGGAACAGAAGAAGACGTCGACAAAATCGACGGAAAATGGTCGGAAACGCAGATTTTAGGTTGAGGTTTCTCAGAAATGGAGGAAATCGACTATTCCATAGGGAGCATTTCTAAGGATGAGGAATGGGTTTCTATCGGGTTGATTTAGGTTGAGTGAGTTTTAGTTAATTGTTTAGTTTAGGACTATGACGTAATTTTTACTTGATTAAAATGTTTAATTAGTTTAAAAGGTATTAATCAAAATACTTATTTTTATGGGGTACGTGGCCTAATTTTCCTACAAAAATACCCCTAAAATTAGTTGTCATTTGAAAAATCATATGAAATGTATTTTGAAAGTAAAAAATACCGTGTAAATTAAGTGTCACTTTTTAATAAGTTTTTATATTAAAAAGTGACATAATGTCACTTTTTCAAATTAATTTAGTTTTTTTAATATAAAAAATGACATGATGCTACTTTTTAAAGTTAAATGTAACTTTTTTATTAAAAAATAATGTTTGTAACTCAAAAAAAAAAAAAAAAAGATAGAAATTTCAAGAAAGTGACAAAAAAAAAAAGTAAAAAATGTTGTGTAAAATTAAGTGATGCAATGTCACTTTTTTAAGTTAAGTGTCGTTTTTTTATTAAAAAATAAAAACTAATGTTTGTTACTAAAAAAAGCGACAGAAATTTCAAATAAGTGACGGAAATTAGAAAAAAAAAATATGTGACAAACACTACTTTTTTTAGTGTTTGCGAAAATTGTAAAAATGTGAATGTGAGAGAGTGAAATTTTGTCACTTTTCTCTGAAAAAATTGCAGTATCTCATTGAAACAATTAACTAGATGCATACGTGTGTGTTTTTAAAAATTTAAATATACGAATTCAAACCTTGTTTTAATCTTGCATTAAATTCATATTTCTAACAAATCAATTCAATTGATGCATTATTTGCGAAAATGAGAATGTGAAAAGCAAACTTTTCTATGAAAAATTCGCAGTATCTTATTGGAGCAATTGAATAGATGTGTGTTTGTAAATTTAAATATATGAATTCAAAAATTGTCTTAATCTTGTATTTAATTCATATTTTTTAATCAATTCAATTGATACATCCAAGGTATTTGCAAAAATGAAAATGTGATTACTTTTTCTATGAAAAAGTCACAGTATCTTATTGGATGAATTAACTAGATGCATACATGTTTGTTTGAAAATTTAAATAAAAAGACAGATAAATCTATCTTATGCACAAGCACAACTAACCTGAATGTACATATATGAGTACACACTAAGTCGTACATCTAAATATCTTCACCATATCGATACAATCACAATAATTTATTTTACTAAACATAGAGACTTTCAGAATTTTTATTTAAAAAAAAAAGAGTAATCTACATATTATCCACATTCAAAGCTTATATTCAGACCATACATAATATGCATTTATAAAGCTATCTCTGCAAGGACACTTCAACTAAACAATGCAATAAACATAAGATTTCTAATTAATGAGGCAATATAATCGAAAAGCCAAACAGCTTTCACTCAAACTATAAATTTCCAACATAGAGGAAACATAGCCCATGGATTTCATTTGAATGTCCACGCGACTCTACCACATTTATTCATATAGATATCATTCTCATCTTCATCATAGTCAACAAAAACTCAATTTGAAAAGTTAAATAAACATAGGGGAAAAAATTACCCTTAAATGACCTTGAGCATATCATCAGCACTCCTAACATTGAAGGCGTCATCCTCCAAATTAAATTCAAGATTTTCACAACCTATCTTCCACATACATAGCATACCTCGTGGATATAACTCCCAATCCTATAAGCTTATCGCTCAAATCTAGCTCGCAACCTAGCTTTTGTAAAATCTCCATTCCCATCACTCAATAACACCACCTCATCTGCTCATCACCAATATTTAGGTCCTTCTCCCAAACTTTTGTCACAAACTCATCATTAACAGAAATGCGCGCAATTGTATCCATGTGCTTGGCCTTTAACTCTCAAGCTTTCTCAACGAACCCTGGGAGATTTTTCTGAGAACAAGTGGGAGTAAACGTTCTCGGAACCGCAAAGAGAATATCTTTTTATTGGAAATCAGCTCGGACACATAGACTATTTTAAGCTCGTAGGAAGAGTCGAAAAACTTTGATCGACGGCTGAAAAAGTTCGGAATCGTCGACATTTTGCAATTTCTTTGTGATTTTGGATGAATTTTGCTAGAAGTTGACGGTTTTAGGTGGATGAAATGGTGCTTGCGGTTTACAGTGGGGATATGGATAAGATATATGGGTTTTTTTTATAGGTTTTGGATTTTATAACGTATTAATTACTGTCCTTAAGTGATTTAATTAGTTATTAAAGTATTTATCAAATCAGTTCATTTTTTAGGGTATTGGGCCTAATTATCTCTTTTTAACCCAACCAAAACACTAGGTTATTAGGTCATTGGTTCAACCGATGGTTTGTTGACAAAACATTTTTTTATTGAAAAATGTATAGATACAAATAGAAGTGTAAAAGTTAAAATAGATTCTAAATTTAAAATTCATTTATTAAATTAAAATATATAAATTCTCAAATTTTCTCTTCTTAAAAATTAAATATATAAATAGTCTTTCATTTCTATTTAACATTAAAACTCTGTTTGTCATATATTTTAAGACAAATAAATAATTAAAGTTTTTTTGAAAAATATAATTTAAAAGTATGTAATATATATATTTTTGGAGAGAACAATTATATGAATTAATGGGGTATCCCAGTGAAAAAGCACGACTCTTGCAAACTTGAGGTCTTTGGTTTGAAACATTACATTTTCTATTTTGTAAATTTTCGAAAAATTTGCATAAAATTGATTGATTTAAACCAGTTGGTTAATAGGGTTTGAGTAAAACAAGGGCCCACCAATGACCGTTGAATTATGTATTTGATATAATAACTATGATACTAATACATATACCGATAAAGTGGGAATACATTTTTCTTCATTGAACAATGCGATATTGACCTATAAGGCTATAACCCCAGTGGTCGTACCAAATGCGTGTATCTAGTGCATCAAGAGTTGTCTCGCATCAACACTGTTATGCGGAATGGGAGATTGCCAAGGTAATTTTCGAGCTCAGTAAAGACCTAAATCAATCAACACCACTATGAAGAACCAACCAAAAACTTTCAAATGATCTCTATTTTAGTTGCTTTCATTTTGCTCACAAAGAACATAAGATGATAGTATGTTTTGCAGCCACAAAGGTAAAGGAGGAGAAAATAAAAGGCTCGAAATCACAGAGAAGGCTATCATATTTTCTCTCGAGAGGAAGAATCATATAACACACCAACACACGGTAAAAGCAACGAGAGGACAGCATATGTACTTAACCATTAGGGTGAAAGTCATTAGGGTATAATAATGGGCCAAACCCAATTCAGTTAAGTGGGTTAAATATAGTACTAAGTGAGATGTCACCTAAAAGCCGTCCAAGAAGTAGATAAGTGGACCATAAGCAACACTAAATAAATTAGGTTACTTCTAATTGTCAAAATAGTTTTAGGATCGAATCATTTCATTAAAGTGTTGACTTTTGGCTCAGTCATTTGGTCGATGCCGATTGAAAATTATACCAAGTTACATCATAGTTCGAGAGATCGTTTGACAACAATTTGCCCAACAAACACATTGTATATTGGTAGTCACTTTGGTCACCGCTTGAGTTAATTGGTTCATTCTCTTATATAATCTCCGATTTCGCTTATTATGGGCATTCTTCTATACTTGGATGATTGGGTTCTCATTCTCATCCTTTTTGAGATTTTTTTTTTGCATTTGATTCTTTTCCGCTCNCTCATCCTTTTTGAGATTTTTTTTTGCATTTGATTCTTTTCCGCTCATACTTTCTAGCTTTTTATTTTCCTCACGTATGTTCTTCTCATGATCTTTGTAAGATTTCCTATAGTCGATGACTCGATGCCAATTGTTAACCTCAAAAAAATAGAAATTATTTTCTAAAGCCATCGGTGGAATTATGCTGAAATTTTGGTTGGAGGGGAGGTATGGGTGTGCTTTTAGGTACGTTCTCTGTAGAAAAGAGTAGAGACAGGGTTTTGGCATTATTTAACCGAAAAGTGCACTTCAATCAAACAATACTAAGATTCTCAAGAGTTCCTAATTAGTTTTGCCTTGACGCGATGCGGTTTTTTAGAAAATGGAAGAATAGATCTTAGATTTTCAACCTTTTTTTATTTGTGCAAATGAACCTAATTATAGACAACTTTTAGGGACTTTTTGCTAATTTTTGTAAGTAGACATTCTCTAATTATTATATTGAAAGTTATAATTAAATCCAATCTAAAAGATTCTCACTGAGGTTTGTACTTTAGTGACATTGGTCATGCAATTCTTTATGTGCACACATGATTTTATTGCATTGAAGTCTTTGGTTATATAATTGTATCAAAGTTGCTCTTAAATGACGTCTATGTTTGAGGTAACTATTATTTTGTCGGTGATTCTTTAATAAATGAGTCTTCTAAACTTGGGTACAAGGTCTAGCACATTAATCGATAGAGCTCTAGCATGTGGCTTGTGAACTTACATGGATATATACAATCTTTACTAAAGTATTTTATTTTTTCCTTTTTATATATGTGATGGTGTGATAATATGTGTACTAGTACTTTAGCAGCATATACCATGCAAGGACTAAATATATTAAAGTGGACGTGCATTTTGTTAGGGACAAAGTTTCAAGTAAACAACGTTTTCTTGTGAGTGGTCATCTTTTGCCTTAGCATGTCCAAACGTCCTCCTCGTGAGTCGATCTTGAAAATTACAATTCCACAAAATGTGTAACTTGAAGTACCCCAAGAATAATATTGAAACCAATAGTTCATTAAATGGTTGGATACCGAAATAATATTAACTCTCAATATAAAAGAATGTGTTCACCATTGTCTTCTCCATTCACATTCACTTTCTGGACATCATATAATTGATCGAAGAAAATCATTCAAAAATCATATAATGGAGGAAATGTTAGAGGTGGAGAAGTGAAGGGCCCATTAACCAAACCCATAGCTATATGTCGGTAGGAACCTTCAGCTAAATGGATTCCATCCCAATTTGCATAAGTTGATGGATCCAAACATGCCCTTGATCCAGTGTGCCCACACCTTGCTGAATTGTTGAAATTGTATGGCCCACCGCCTCTGCAACAAGCCACTAGAGCCCCTTCAGAAAATCCAGCACATGTTGTGTATTTTCATTATTATATTTCTTTTTCAAAAATGGTTGAAAAATCGAATTATAGTTTTCCTCAAAAAACGTTGAATTTTTCCATTTGTACAGAAAAATCCCCTACAGAAGTTAAACATAAAACTCACATAGAGGTGGGCCCCACGTGAAATTAAATATTGCCAAAAATGCGGGCCCCACCTGTGTTGTGTGTGTTCTGACAGTTTTCTGTGTGTAAAGTTTCTATACACAGCAAAACTCAAAAACGTTTTCTAGTTATTATTACAAAAAACCAAAATTATTTAGTATCAGTTTAAGTAACAGCTCTACAAACCAATTGTGCTACCAATCTTTCTTAATTATGCCATTTAAATAGTAAAGTGGCAAAGAAAAATAAAAGTGAGCGACTTTACCATAATGCTTGAGGGAGTGGAAAAATCTCTTGGCAGAACCATAATAATCAGCGTAAATAATTTTTGCATGGGGGTATTTTTGTCCGAATGTCTCCAAGACAAGTTTGAGCTGAGAATTGTGGTACATGGAGAAAACATTATATGCTTTTAAGCAGCCATTTTGATCATAAGCTGATTTATTTGGCAAGGTACTATTAATTTTGCTGCTCCTCCTTCTATCAACATCTGAAAAAATTCCCAAAGAAAATATTCAAAATACTAGAATTATTTTCATAACTGCAGACTCGACTCAAGTCCTAATATTCATGAAAAAAAATTCACTAAAATGTATTCCGCAAAAGTTAATCTCCTAACAAAGGGGTTCTATTATCACGTAAATTATACTTAAGTCAAGTACGTGCATATATGTTGAGAATTAAAAACCATATTTCTACGCCATCAAGAATAATAAAATCACATTAAGGAAATAAAGACACAAGAAATATATAAGATTTATAAAGATTCGTGTCTCAACGTGAGATTACGTCCTCGTCCGTCGCTGTAATAATTTACTACGATGAAAAGAAGAGAAAATCGCATACCATATCTTCTCTAATATCTCTCTTTTTAGTGACAATACGAAACCCTAAACTCTAATAACAATTACCTATTTTTCGATCCTCGTACTAATTCCATGCACAAAAATAATTAAGCACCACAACTAAACAGACTTCTTTGTGTGTTTACACAAAAATAACAACAAAAATAATAATAATAATAATAATAATGTTGTAAAGCTTCATTCATTGCTATTTACGTAGGATTAAATCAACATCGTCGACGTCATCTTAATAATAGAAAAGAATAAGAGCACGTAATAGTGATTTGCATCAGTTCATGTGGATCCCTATAATTTACTTATTTAAAGAGCAAAGCTATTTAGGACAAGTGCTAGTTTGATATTACATCTTAAATATAAAAATATGAGTCTCGTATAGATGATCTCATAAATTGATGTTACTTAATCCTTGTTTGTTAGAAATTAAAATCGATTTTTTTGGTAGATTTTGATAAAAAAAAAAAATGATGAAATGTGTGATTGAAAAATTGTGGGACCCATAAAATATGTGGTTAAAATTGATTGTTAACTTCGACTTAAATTAAAATCTGAATTTTA
>CAIGRT010016560.1:0-32739 GCA_903798405.1 Fraxinus platypoda
TTGATTTCTTCTTATTGTTTAATTCAATAGACTAATTACTTTGATTTGTTCAATTGTAGGTGCACGTAATAGAGGTTAGAAATGATCACAACCATACAACAATGAAAAGAAAGCACAATTCGGTCCTCAACCAATCAGCCAATAGGAAGCTGCCACGTGGTTATTAACTTTTTTTTTTTTTTTAAAACACTTAAAAGAGTTGTTCATTTTTGGAAGCACGTTTTTAACTTTCAAGAACAATAACAAACAAAATAATGTGGTTCGATGGCGTGCCTACACATAGTAGCGTTTTCATTACTGATTACTTGATGACAACAACATCTACGCAGTAAATGGTATATCGCAAAGCTCTGAACACAGAAACAAAATCCTTGACTGCAAGAAGTGAATCTCAAAATGAAATAAAATCACCTCGCTCCACCAATTTTTTCAATACCCAAAAACTTAAAGACGGAAGAATTATTTCCAAAAAGTTTCTATATATGATCAAGTTTCTCAACCATGTGTTACTTTCTACTGTATATGTATTCTTAACTAAATTCAGTTATGTACACAACTAGTTTCTATCTATCCCCTAATTCCATCACTAAATCTAGATGGATAAGAATCAAACAACCCCAAGGGCACACATGGAGAGCTCTTCCATGATCTTGCATGCAGTTTAAGTATGGCTCCAGCTGTCTCCACTGTTTTGGTTCCACAATTAACTTGAAGCACAAGAGACAGCTTTGTCACTGCACCAATCTGCAACATTTCTTGAAGAACTCGATGAGTGGCAGAGAATTTCGAAATAGAATGTAAAATTCTAACTCCCCTTTCACTTGCAACTTGTGAAACCCTAAGTATTTTCTTCGACACAATGGCCAATCCTGCACTGTGCTTTAATAATTCTGCTCTTCCTTCTGCGCATTGGCATAGAAAATCCAACACCGTTAGCGTCATTTCACAAGCCCTTTTGTTTGAAGTGTCGAGTAAAAGGTCAATTAATGACGAAACTGCTCCCGCTTCCACCGCTTTGATCTTGTTTCTTCCCCATGGACAGACAATGGTAAGAATTTTCAGAGAGGATTTTGAGGCTTTTTGAGAAATCTTATCCTTCAAGATATGGACTAATTCGATGAAGAATTCGGGTTTTAAGATGGTCAGCTCAGTTGGATCATCTGCTACTTCAAACATGGATTTCAGTAGCATAACAGCATAAGCTCGAGATTCATAGCTCCCACTCTGAATTATATGCGTTAAGGACTCGATGAATTGATCACCATTGTTCCTTAAGAGGGACTTAAGGCTGGATTCGGATAATTGGAGATGAACAAGAATGCTTAAAGCTTCCTCTCGAATTCTTGCCAATTCAGATAAATCTTCTGATTCTTCAATTGAAGATTCTACCATGATTTTCTTAACAATTATCAAGGAAGCTAAGAATTCTGCCGTTCCTGCTTTCTCCATGTATATTTTATTCGTTTCGTTTTCAAAAGCTATGGATTTCAATCTTTGAAGACATTTCATTTGCATTTGTGGAGATTTTGCATCTTTAAATATCTTCAGGAGCTGTGGTTTGCTGATAGGAGCCTTAGGTGTCGGGTACCTTTCGATGCCATGGGACGCGTGGAGGACGCACCACGATTGGATCAGTCGTCGAACGGTGATGTTTGGAGTCAATTCTGAATCTGAAATGATTTGTCTTGTTACCGGACAGGTACTCTTATTCCGAGAGAACATCCATTTCTCTATACTTTTTCGATCATATGTTATGCCTGATGAGATCGTTACCGGATCTTTCATAATCTCTAGAGTGATGGGGCAGAGAAAATATGGTGGAATCTTAATTTGATCCATTTGAAACTAGTTATCAAGATCAAGATTTTGAAGTTTTTGCGAAGAAGATGGTGAAGCTATTGAGGAGTTATAGATTGGTTTGAAGATGTTAAGAGTTGAGAGGGTGGTTTGATTTTATATGAAGCAATGAGAGAGATTCAAATGGGAAGTCGAACCATGGAATTGTGTGTGTTTTAGAGAGAGAAGTCTTTTTTTAATAGTTTATCTTTGGAGGTTTTGACTTGGACTTTTCTAATACATGAATAACAACTGTACAGCTTACTGCTTGTCAGCCTGCTTTTGACTTTCTCTCTCTATAAGAATTTTCATCCTCTATCTAAGAACAAAAGGCAAAAATGAAGAATGTTACTTGTGAACTTCACCGTCCTAACTTATTAGGCGTGTGTTTGGCACCCATTTTATTCCAATTTTTTCAAATCGTTTTTAAATATGTGTGACCCCAAGTCAGAAAAAAAGGACGGTTCCTCTTATAATTGATGAGGCCACACGCTAAATAGCATTTAAGATGCATTTAGAAATTTTTAACTTTTCATTTCTGCCCTTCAATTTATGGTTGGTGAGAATGAAATGGTGGAGGGCAATGTTGTAAATTTTCAATTTCATCTGAGGGCAAAATAGTCCATGAAGGCTCGACGGCATTATCCACTTTATGTATCACAATTTTAGCACCTATAGAATTGGTTTGAGTCCACTTGTAAGTACTCGAGAGAAAAAAGAAAACTCGTGCTTAAATATGTGGAATATATGATAGAAATTGTACCACGTGAAAGATACGTGCGTTTTTTATTTTCAAAATTGGCTGCTCCATGCATCTTTAATGCCGACGTGTAGTTTGGCCATTCTTGTTACCATGCAATATAGACCAAGGATTTGCAATTTCATTTTCTCTTACTTTTGTTCTTTAAAGTATGGCTCACGTGAATGTGAAAAGAATAATATTATCTAATATTATTGATGTTACGTTATTATCACATATTATTAAAGAATATATTCATGAGTTAAGTGTAGAAGATGGATGAATTATTTAATTAATTCTATCATTTAATGACACATATCCCTCAAATTGAGATTGTAGCACCATCGGTGCTAATAGCGGCGCGGCGGAGGGAGTGGAGGCAGGCTTGAGCTTTAGACAAAGAAGTCTAGAGCAGCCTCTCCCTTCGTCCGTACATAGAAGCATTATGGACAAACCTAATCGGCTATCACTTACACGGGTAAAATTTATAAACGTCATGATGTATATAAAAAATAAAAAGGGACTCGTAAAATAGAGATATAGACGCAGTCTAATACTTTGCTTTTCTTCTATGCATATTATCATGGTTTCATTAATGAAGTGGCTCGGTATTAGAAATTTAAGTTAAAAAAAAAAAATTAAATAGATATTGGAGTCTAATTGATATGACGAGGATTTAATTTTATAATTATGAGATCTGAAATTCGAATAACAACATCAATAATAGATGGAAACACGTGTTGTAGTGACTTGAATGACAATAGTAAACCGAAAAAACTAAATCAAAGCACGCAAGTTGATTAATTAACTACGCTTACGACAAATAGATTCATGTCAAATGTCGTAGCTAGTATAACTTATGGCCACAAATTACTTATATAATTATAATTCAAATTATAAGTATTTCCACATCATATTTGAATAAAAAATGTACCTTAATTCCTTTTACTAGTACTAAAAAGGCCAACGGACTCACAAAATAAAGAAAATGAAGAGTCAACCATCACATGCCAAATTGCTATCTATGGCTATCATCTCTTTAAATGGTCCTCGTGGCTATGATTAATACACAGAAGTCATAAAAACTTTAATGATGTGAGATTGTGAATCAATATACGTATGTGCTGAGCTAGGTTAAGAGGAGAGAGAAATCCTTGCGTATATTTTGTGTTTTTGAGTGTGGACATGATTCAATTCGATAAAGTTTTCATTCGAAGAAAAATTGAACCGAACTAGTTACTAATAATAATTATGTACAAGAGATGCAATGGTTCGTGTGTAGTAGCGAAATCAAACTAGACCAATACTCGATTCAGACTAATCTTTTTATTATTTTTATTTTTATCTTCATAAATTATAAAAATTTAATCGAGAGATTGTACAAAAAATTAGAATCAAATTAAAATTTGATTTTACAGATAGAACAATAATTGGACCACATTCGTCTAATTTCTATTTTTGAGAGTCAAAACCAATTAAATTTGAATCCAATAAAACCAGTCGATCTTGACCCAATTTGTGTTGTTAGTGTTTCTTCGTGTATTGAATTGTACACCGGGAAAAAAAAGTTATCCAGATACGATAAGTTTTGATTGAACTAGATAATAAAATGAGCAATTCTTTAGTATTTTTAATAGATTCCGACAAGAGTGATTGGTTTTAATGAAGTATAAAATGTACGATATGATTGTTAGTGGTTTTTTGTTGCCTAATTATAAAAAAATATGAATAAAGTGTCTGCTCAATTTTGCACGGGTAAAATGCAATTATTGATTACACTTAAATAACATATAAGCAATTAAAAGTTTATCTAAAGCACAATATTAATCAGTTAGGTGACAAATTACCGCATAATTAACTCTTAAATAATACATAATTATTCAACACAATCATTCAATCCACTGAAGAAAAAGGAAAAACGAAAGTTGGTGGAGGTGGAGTTTATTTTTTCGAATTTCATGTTACAAGTCAAAATATGTAATGATTGACTAAAAAGACACGTGAATTAAGTAATCAACTTAATACTGTTAACACTTGGGATGAGAAGAGAATTGAGTTAGTGGTTTGGGTCTTCTCATTCCTTTTCCCCTTTTTTTTTTCTCTTTTTCTTTATACTTTATTAAATATAAGTGTATAATAGTTCATTTCGACATAATTTTTGACTTCTCAATGGTCAAACCTTGCTCCTAGTAGTTGTTTATAAAGACGAGGACCTGTGTACTACAAACGGGAGATTGGAGACCTAAATGTCACAAGTCCTAAAGATTAGGGACTCTAAATGAAATTTACTCAATAAAAACTGTCCTTCAAAAAGTCAAAAAGCCTAGTCCATGGCCCAATTTACTGTTCAATCTGCGGCACGTCAAACTCATTTTCTTTTTCAATCCAAATCTCATCAATATACAAAAGAGAAAATACAATTTTACTCTCACACGTGCGCCTAGAAAATTGAACATATTGTAACAAAAAGTTCACTTCGAATTTGATGTTTTTAGATTTTGAGTAAATTCAAATCTTCATATATGTCAAAAGATCAATGCATAGGATTTGATTGATTTAAAATAACCCCCGAATCATTAACGTTAGTTAGTATTTTCAGACAAGATAACTCAAATATATGAAACTTATTTGAGTTTGGCTCGTGTTAAGACTCAAGTAGTCTCATGCGAGATGAATTGTTTTTATAGCATAATGTCTGCCCAACCCCGTTGAATTTACTATGGTCAAGTTGGATACAAAAGGCGAGAGACAATTGAAGTTATTAGCATAATTTGACTTTAGTTGAAACGACTTTATTTTCTTTATTACTTCAAATCTTTTTTCAATGTCAATATTGCAAAACATTATTTGTAGGTGGTGAGAAGGTACTTTTTGTAGTTTAAGTATGACAAAAAAACAGGTGCTACAAATTATAATTGTCCAGTGTAGAAGCAATTGTGTCAATTTTCTTAATTTTGGGTAGGTTGAATAGAGTACTGAATTTTCCCAATGCCGTCGGTGCATTTTCTGCCTCTCTACTAACATAATATACGAACTAATACTATGCACAAGCATTGCTCAACATATAGAATTTTAGCTTTTTATTTATTTTATGGGTCGAGTATTGTCTAATCCAAATTATCAAATATATTATTCACGTTTATTTACAGGATTGATGACATTTGAAAAATGTCTCACTAGTATGCAATTTTGTGAATGTGTGTTGTAAACATTCTTGTTCACTAGCGATATTCATGTTGGGTTTGTGATCCAAATTCAGTTAGATTTTTTTTGGAAAAATTTTCTTTCATTTATTTCAAGCATTTTTTATTGAAAAAATATTGTTTCATTTATTTAACACGTTTTGATAATATTTCCATCTTCTTTAAAAATATTGTTAGGGTTTTGATATGTCTCATATATACAGTTGACTCTTCTTTATAAGTTGAATTATTAGAGAAGTTGGAATAATTGTGAGAAAAATAATTGTTGTAATTCTTTTTCCATTATAGTTGAATAAAATTTTCAATTCTTCTGTCAAATTAAATTCTTGTCTTTGTGTTCATCTTGTTATTGCAATCAATACTTCAAATCATACCGTATAACCTCATTTCGCCCCCAACAAGTGGTATCAGAGCTTTGGATTTTTTATTTGTTTGAGGTTCTTGTTCTTGTTCTTGATGGCAACCATGAATTAGTATGATATTCCCTTTTTGGATCGCAACACTAGATTCTTATTGTGATAGGTGAAAATACGAGTTGTACTCTCGCAAATGGATTTGGGTGATACGTTGTTGGGATTTGATAAGATGCTCTCAACTTGATCGACGGAGGAGAAACAACGTGAGGATCGGAAGGTACTTTCACAAATTCATCTTCATCTTTCGAATAATATTCTTTAAGACGTTTTAAAGGAGAAAACGATAGCTTCGTTGTGGTTGAAGTTGAAGTTGGAGTAATTGTGCATAACTAAGAGTCTAACCAGCAAATTGTACCTGAAGCAGCATTTGTATTATCATCGTATGACGCAAGGCGAATAGTTGAAAGATCATCTGACTGTTTTTAAGGAGATCGTCGCTGATTTGAAGACTTTAGAGGTAAAGTATGATGATGAAGATTTGACCTTAATTCTTTTGTGTTCGTTGCTCACTTTGTTTATTTCATTTAGAGATACAATTTTATATAGTCGTGATAGTCTCATAATTGAAGATGCGTATGATGTTTTATTTTCAAATGAGAAGATGAAGTATTTGGTTAGATCTTTGTCTAGAGATGGAGAAGACCTTGTTCACGGTGGTCACAAACGAGGCATGTCTAAATCTAATTTCAATAATCAAGTTAGATTGATTGGTCCTATTGTACATGGAGTTGAATATCTTGAGTGAGTTGCGCACTTGATCAGTCGATTACTAGCATGAAGTTAAATAAACTCAGTTTGAACAAAATTCATAATTATCTTTGATGAAGTATTATTGCATAGGAAAAGAATACCCATGTTTGTCTCTTTTTAAAACAGAACTTTTTAATTCTCATACTCATTTTCAACCAAACATTTACACAATAAAATGTTTTGTATATAAACCCAAATTTTTTTCTACTTTTTAACCACACATTATTAAAAAAATCACTTTTTAAAACATTTTTTTTTTAAATAATGGGCATCAAATGGGGGTATAGAAGAAAAATATTTTCAACTATGGTATGGATGTCTTTTTATCTTCTCGTAGGCATGTTAGTCGATGGATCATGATACAATTTGATGTTGACTAGTAGAACCATAATTACAAATATGATATAAATTTTGCTATAAAAATGTTGAGAAAATTTTGTGTCACATTTATACATAAACCCCATAATTACAGATACAATATCTTATCTTATTTATTCTTCTATACCACCCCCAAAATATATAGCAATCATCTATTTATCTGCAACAACAAAAATAATATACAGTCTTCAATCATATGTTCTAAAGACCTAATCTGTCTGTAAGAACTCAAAAGCCCCTCCCTTCTCAACTCTATATGCCTATATAATTTAATTTCTTTCCTTCTCTACACTATCAGCATGCTATCCCCTTAGGACACATAATGCAGGTGGAGATGGAAAAATCTGCGTCCGTATATTTCCAGACAAACCAGTTACAGTAACTCATCAGGTTAAAAAGTCTGGCAACAATTGTTCCGCGTACCTCTTGCGGTTTTGAATGTTGATGTTTTCAAACATGCTGGTCGAGTGAGCAGATGTTGGAGTATTCATGCCATTGAACTCATTTGTTTCTCCAATTTCGACTCCTCTGATGCTATGGTTTGGCAGGAAAGTTTGATGTGTACCGGAGAGGTTTTCGCAGTGTGGAAGGCCTAGAGTGAGAGAGACTGTACCATTTCCTGAATATGGAGCCTGAAACTGTTCTGTCCCAAACCTTCCCATTTCCCCCATTGGATACGAACCGAATCCTCCAATTAAGTTTGTTGGTGTAGCCATTAATGTGAATCCATCTCTGCTCTGTCTCTCATTGCTGAATTCCATTGTCAGTTGATCATTGTTTGCATCAGTAGAATTTGAATCCATGTTTGTTGATGGAACAATGCTGCTAAGCGGTTTCTTTCTACTTCCTTGTGTAATGCTTTCGATTTCTGATGATCCAATTAAGTTGAAAACTGACTGGTTCCTGAAACTTGCATCAGTTGGAGATGCGGAACTAGTTGAAATTGTCATTGATGGAGTTATGATATTCTGGTTAATGGGGCTGTCCTGTTTTGCAATAAAATTCTTGTTCTGTTTTTCGGTTCCGGGGCTATTCTCTTGTGGAGCAGCTGTAGATTTTGATATTGATTCTTCGTTCTTTCTACCTTTGCCAGTCTTCTCATCTGACCCATTTTTTTCATGGTCCTTCATCTCTTCTGTGTACATCTCCTCGACCATCGGTTTCCAGAGTCGAACTCGAGCATTGATAAACCAATTAGATACCTGAACAATAATGGTTTGTAAGTTAAGTTGAACTCTACGGTACTTAACAGTATTAAAGAAGAAAAAGTTGTTCAGCACGGTCATGTCTTAAGATCACAATCAAGAAGCCCACAAAAGTATAAGAGTTATCAGGTACCTGACTCCTAGTAAGCCCTGTCTGTTTAGCAAGCATGAGCTTATCTGAATCCTTGGGATAACTGAACACCAATTGCAAGAAAAATAAATCATTAAAAATCAAGAAAAAACTATCAAATTTCTAATATCACAACAGATAGATTCTGTATGAAATTCTAAAAAAAGTTACGGGTGCAGGAAGTGTTCAAAGAGCCAGGCACGAAGAACTGAAACAGAACGCTCAGGCAATCCTCTCTGGGGTCTCCAAGCACTGTGCTGGATCATTCCCAATTGCTGTAAAGCTTTTTGTTGTCGAATCTGATTATCGACATATTTGAGTCTTGAACCCTCAACTTTTCCTCCCAAATTCTCTTCTTCACCTAGGGCGTTGCTTGCAGAACGAATTTGGTTTAATATAGAATCTTTTAAGCACCGGAATTGCTTTGAGATTGTTTGTAAAGCCAGAGCAGTGTACGTTTTTGCAGAACCGATTCCTGCTGCTTGCTCGAACATAGATATGACCACCCGCATCTGGTGGTGGTACTGTCTGTACCTCTGTTCCACCTTAAAAAACAAACGGACTAATTAATCATTGTCCTAATAAACTCGGGCAAATTAATTTTCTCCACTATATGTCCTGTTTATTGCTATATTAATTATAGGAAAGTATAAAACAATTATATTTGTGTCAGTAATGTCGTCAAATATACCTCAATGCGCAGGGAGAGAAAAGATTCTTACCTCTTCGAGCATGTTGACAAGCTTTGCTTTCTTCATCTGAATTTCTAGTTGTTCTGCTGTAGTGAGTTCAGCACTGCGTTTTCCACTGGTTTCTGCGATGCTATT
The DNA here is from genome assembly GCA_903798405.1 of Fraxinus platypoda. Taxonomy (NCBI): domain Eukaryota; kingdom Viridiplantae; phylum Streptophyta; class Magnoliopsida; order Lamiales; family Oleaceae; genus Fraxinus; species Fraxinus platypoda. The sequence goes on from CAIGRT010016560.1 coordinate 9,485, forward strand.
TGCAGCGGCTGAGGATTCTCCGACTGTACTCATGGCTTGTCCGAAGGTCGACTTCCCTGATTCTGTAGCACTCTTTACTTCCCTACCGACATTGACAACTTCTTCTAGAAGTTCCTGTGCTGCCTTCAAATACTTGGAACTCAAAAGCATACTTTGCATACCAGTTACGCCGTTGGAAACCCCAGAAACCGAGGAAGGTGATTCCCCAGAAACCCTAATGTCGTCCCCACGAACCGATGACTTGGTGTTCACAAGGGGTTGGGATGGAGAATCGCCTTCGGGCCTAAAAGACCCGAACCTAGGAGGATGCTGGGAAGAGAGGGTTAAAGAGAGTCCTTGTTGAGCGCGTGTAACATCACGCGCCTCTGTGAGATCCATAGACGGGTTGTACAGATTGTACTGAACTCGAGGGAGGAAGCTGTGGAGGGCTGAGAGATCCTGCTGGGAATGGACAGATGGAGGGTGAGTGTTTTGGTATGAGGTGGCGGTGGTGGAAGTGGTGGCTTGGAGGGGTATGCCAACAAAGTGTTGAGTTTGAGAGGGTGGCGCATGGGGTAAGCTTAGGGAATTCCCTGAGTTGTTGGAGTTGAGAAACACGAAGTTGTTGCCACCCGGCTGCGGCGGCGGCTGGGTGTCAGAGTATCCAACGTAGCCAGGATTCATCAGAATCAGGGTTTGTAACCCATCACCACCTCCTTGGATTTCTGAATTTCCATGGAAGTACGGAGCCATCTATAATTCAACACACACTTTTCACACACACTAACACAAACTGACAAAAGGCCAATATTAAATACAAACTATACCTGTTAAGGATTTATGAGAGTTGCAGGTTTTTATGGGTCAAATCATTTGATGAAAAAACTTTAGAGAATTGACTGAAACTGTAATAATCTTGTGATCAAATGATCCCTGTAAAATTCAGAAAACAATAAAATAATTAAATCTGACATCTTCATGATTAGATAATAAAAATTGACAATAACCCACAATCTTGATTCTTCAATATATTTGTTGACAATGTATTTTTCTGTAGAGTGGAAGTGGAATGAAAAGAAAGAAACCTAAAAGCAGATATCTGAATTTATTGGTAAGGAAAGAGAGATTTGAATGGGGAGGAAAGGGTATGGTTAGGTTAATATTATTGATACCTGGTTTGATGAAAATCACGTGCTCCATCGTCACCGTCTGCAAAGGAGGAAGAATTTTAGTTACAGTGACACCATAAACACCATCATCAAGCTTCAGTGGCCATAGCAACAGGGATACTATCTCACGAGAAATCTATATATACATATATATGTAGAGAGAGAGAGAGAGTGAGAGATTTAAAGTGAAAAATATGTCAGACTTAAACTCAAGAACTCTGCAACTGATATCTATCAGTAGATAAGGAAAGAAAGAAGTGAAGGTCGAGATGAAGCTAAAAAGGCTGTGAAAAAGGTCCCCTTCTTTATTCACTCAATTATCCACACGTTTCTGTCTTCTTTTCCTTTCAAAAATTAGAATAAGAATAATTCAAGAAAAGAAAAAATATATGTGTGTGGGTTTTGGGTGAAGTACCTGCGAATTGATTAAACACAGGAACTTCATTGATTTGACCCTCGTTCTCAAATCATTTGATGCAGGCAGGACTACTGCAATGAACTACAAACAACTTTTTCAGAGAGAGAAAGCTCTGTGTGTATGTTTGATGTAAGAAAAATGCTAATCTGATCAAGTGTGTGTATGTCCGGCTGAAAACGAGGAAACGTCGCCTTCCCACTAAAGATTTATGTATATATAATTATATTATTATAAAGATAGAAAAGAGAGAAGACCATCATGGACATTTCTGCTATTGCTATGTAGAAGTAGTAGGGGAGGGGGGGGGGGGGGGGGCCCCCNGGGGGGGGGGGGGGGGGGTCCCCTTCTCCATTATTGATTTCTTGTTCGTCTTTTTATTTTTTTTGTAATATTTTTTGTGTTTAATTATTTTTGGTATTTTTGTGGTGGGTGGCAAAGTTTTAGATAAAGCAATTTTAATGCTGAGGAACACAGGCCAACCACCAATATATCACACATCCTTAATGCCCAAAAAGCTAATGTGCTATATCTTTTAATTTTATGCATAAAATATAAGTTTATATTTGTCAATGTGTGTAAATTTTGGATTTGTCCTTTCTCTGTGATGAATATTGAAATGCACTTGAATCATTTTTCATCGCTTTATTTTGATTCATTGTCATCTCTAAAGAACAACATTCTTGACGATAGGCTATTCAACCTCTTACAATTCTTGCTACATTTCAAACTTGACAAGAGGTGGTACACAAGAACGTGAGAGTAGACATTACGAGTAGGACTTGTCAGTTAGAGCTCAACCGAAGTGTCGCTAGAGGCACGAAGAATCAATACCTCGCTTTAGAATTTGTACTTTTGAGAATGCATAAATATGAAGAATCAGATAAATTTTAAAATTCGAAAGGGCTGAATTAACAATAAAGAGATAAAAAGATAAAATCTATATATAGAGGGGAAGACACTTTATATTTACCCAATTATTAATTGTTAATCTCTAGCATTAATACATCAAGTGATTGATTTTAGTGGGTAAACATGGACAACTTATAGGAGGGTTAGGTAATTTAATTTAAACTACTAATCAAGATTTGAAAAGTGTAACCCTCTTTTAATAAAAATACAATCTTGATGTCTAGAGGACCCACATGCATGTTCATTGGTCAATGCCTTTATGAATCAAATGGAAATTGTGGTCCTACAAAAACCCAATAAGTCTAGGGAAAAAAAAACTTACTTCTCTTTGAATAATTTTAACTTGTTTTGACACGTCAATAGATGGAAATATTATTTAATTAAAGCTTAAACATCCAATTTTAATCTTGTTAAATCTATTTAATTTTGTATTTTCTTCATTGTTTCTTAGTGGCAAAGAGATATAGAGAGTAAATTGATTTAAACGTTTTGTTGTTTTTCTATATATTACAAAACATGAAAGCTGGATTCATTTATTTATTGTACAAACATGATTTGTACCTGAACTGTACCGTATTTATCGGAACATTTATGGGAGTAAAATTTAAATTACTTCGGAAAAGACAATTCAAAATTTTCACTTTTCACTTTCAATGGATACAGTTGTTAGTTGTTACGATTTACAAAAGTGCTTCCCTCCCCCGTATGTTGTCAGAGTAATCGTCAAAACCTTCATGGCAGCATAGCAGCATTGATGTACAATGGATAAATGATCTGTTTAGACAGAAATTTCGAGATATTAATTGAACAAGTATTGGGGTCTATGATCGATTCATACATTTTTAATATTTACAATAACAAACTAATTTATTTGTGTACGAGGGTGTGCTAGCTATCTAGTGATGTAAGTTATTTATTAAACTGTACCATGATTTTGGAGTGATGGTAGTTAATTTGGTAATCATTATAATGTCATTCCTCTTTAATAAAAAAATTTAGTAACAATGACCACTTGACATTGATGTCTTGTATCAAATTTTGAATTAGAATTAAAATAATTGAAAAAACAGAAAAAAGGATGTCAATATTAATGGTTAATGTCAATAAAATTAATGAATAATGATGATTGAATAGGCTCAATGACAGGCCACTTTTCGACGGACTAATTTTGCAGTTTTTAATTGGCAACTTTTTCTTTAACTTTTTTCTAACAGTCAATGGAAATTTGCCAAGTATATCTGTGTATAAAAATCTATCATTGAATCTGCAGCATAACTATAAATTAACAACTCTTGCATGTATTGAGTGACATAGGAAGTTTGTTTGTGCTAGTGAATCTTGTACTACATGTCCCTTTTAGTGGCATTATATGTTTTTCAAACATTGTAAGTGGCAAAGGATGACATGCTAATATATTATAGTTTTATCTGAATTCACATGTCACGAAAATAAACACAATCTGAATAGTTTAAACTATAGCTCGTGACCTCAACCTTCAAGACCACACTATTGAGCTTTTTTCAATCATCCAAATTTGAGCGTACATATGTCCACTCAAGCCTGAATGTATCGACCCGTTTAAAAAAAAGTTATTTCGAGTCAACCAATTCAAAATTTCTCGGTAAGTCTCAATCTAAATAAGTTGAGACCACCTGACTTGACTCCGTCTAACCACTCAAACAAAGAATATTAATCCTCGTGTTTGAATTACGAGGCAAAGTTTTTCTCGCACAAGGGATGGAAAAATAGCTTTGCTCAAAAGTCACATCACATGTGACATGTCTTAGAGGGTCACACGTAAAGACTGCTTAAGGGGACGTTTGCTCCCCCGCTCTTAAACAATGTGACCTCAACCGGTTATGGGATTGGCAGGCAGGCAGCAATCACTATATTATTTTGAACCAACTTTGTGAAATTGCCTCACATTATTTGATTATTAGATCAAAGTCAAAAAGTAAAGTTCAAAATAAGCAATTATTGAGCATTGGCAAATAAGTCAAATTTATTTCTTTTTATTTTCGTATCCTAATTCGTAACTATCGATTTTGGTGCAAGTCATTTTTTTTATCGAATCGAAACGGTCTATTTTATTAGTAAATTGTCACAAGTCTTGCATCTGTCCTCTTTCTTTAAGGTTGTTTTGGTGTACTAAGTGTATTTATGCCATTAAAATTAAAAGAGGGAAAAGAAAAGAGAAAAAAACCAAAGCAAGTTAAAAGAACACCTTTTTTTTTTTGCTTTTCTCCTCCTGTTTTTGCTTTTTTACTTCCTTTTTCTTTTTTTTTCCCTTTAAAATTTTTTAAAAGAAATATGACAAGTCAAGTGGCTATTAGCAGAATTTAGGGTAATTTTCACAATAAAAATAGACTTGCACTAAATTGATAAAAATCAAGAAAAACAATTGAATGGACTGACGTGCGTTATTCTCTTTTGGTTACATAATTTGAGAGTTTTTTAGAAGAAAAAATTTATAAATTCCGATTCAGAGTTGTAAGATAAAATGCACACTCTACATTCTAAAAGATAAAGAATTTGCTTTCATGTATGGGTCCATGGCTTTATTAGCCAGAACAAGGGCTGTACTTTTTTTCTCTGTTGTGTGATTCTTTCTTTTGCTACAAACCCATCCCAATACACAAACACTAATTATTATTATTATTATTGGGGTTTTGCTCAAGGAATATCAAACCCCACCAAATGCCATTAATTGAAACCAAGTTGCTCTCCTTATGTCTTCTAGTGGACTCCACCATCACCACCACCTAGCGAGCGTTATGCGATTCGCGCTTGTGTTGCACAATACATACGTTTAATACACGCGCACAATAAATATGATTGACAGCTCGATAATGAAAGAATAACAAAGACTGAACGAACATCAGTGTAAACCCAAATAAAAAAGTTAAAAGACTTTATAATGCATGCGCGAGCTTAACATGGATAATAGATCAAGCTCGATAATAGAGTCAAGATGACATATTACCTACTCCAAGCATGGGAGCGTTACAAACACAAAAGGTTGTCACCTAATACCATTTACCACATTTAATAATAAATATTAGGCCTCTAACTCATTCCTTGCAAAATTCTATTATATTCTCAATTTGTCTGTAGTAGGATTTTAAACATCGGAGAATAGCATACTGACCATCTTGAACTTTTGATGGTCAATCATTTTTACGATATCGTGTTTTGCACATACGTGGAGGTTTGACGTGCACACAATTGACCCGGAGTACTCGGTCAAATTCAAAAATTTAAGACACACAATCATATAACTAAAGGAAAAATTAAATCCTAGTACGAAGTACTACTCAAATTTTTGGCCTGTTGGGGTTCATTATATAGTGGGATTATACGAAGAAGAGTAATGGAACTCACAAAAGGTGTCGAGGATAAATGAGTAGTAGTTATGAATGTAATTAAAACTATTATTTGGTATTAATTTCAAATTATAAAGAGATTATAAAGAATCACAAATAATTTAATGTATTACAGATATGTATAAAAATTGATCGTGCTTGAACAAACACATGACTATTTGAAAAACGATCAAAGTATAAAATCATTATGTACATTTTTTCATCTGAATTATATTACGTAACATTGGGTGACAATTGATATATGCTGCTCCGTTATCTAATGAATTAAAATGCATCCCAATGATATTTTGTAGCATCACTCGATCCATTTCTGAGCGAATAAATTTTGCCTTGGCCATATTAGGCTACCAATATCAAATTATTAAATGTTAAAAGAAATATATGGAACTAAACACGTAAGCTGCCATTTGATTATCCTATAAGGTACCTTAAAAAAACAACACTATGGATATCTTAATGGTGATTGCCCGCCGCAAGCCACAAGTATTGCTTCTTACCATTTAAATACTAATTTGAATCTTTTCCCTCTTTGGAAGCATGGTATAAAGCATGTCGTAACAAAAAGTGTTAAGTCTTCAATTAAATAAGAATGTCACTTTTATGGTATAATTTTGATTTTCAATTGAAATTTAGAAAGATCTTTCAAAATAATATGTCCGTCCACTCAAATTTGTGTAGTAGTACAATAAGGATATGTTTAATACGCTGAGTTGAATAGTATTAAATAATTCATCAATTGTCACAATAGTATGACCTTAATTTTAAGAATATATTGAATATTTTTGTAATTACATCCTTCATAAATAATATAAGAATAATGATATTCATCCTCACTGAAGTTGAGCCACAGTCTATGTGGTAATTACATGGTATTAAATGATATATTCATTTAAATACAAAGTTACATGACTCATTTAATTGAGTCTATCATTTAATACCGTACAATTGTCACATAGGCTGAGACTTAATTCCAGTTGAGATGAATAGTATTATTCTTAATATAAATGATCTTCTACTCATGCTGGGTAGGTTACAACATGTTCACTGCTGATGTGGTGACGCCACGCCAGCGATTAAGCTTACAATTTTTTTACAATTCAAAGTTAAATTGTCAAAATTTGTAGGCTCACGTCAACGGTGGATAAGATAACTCCTACCTACCATGAATATGAGATTATTTATGTCATAAATAATATTCATTCGTGAGAGGTCGAAAGGTAATTTACTGCCTCATCAATCGAGATCCATGATTTGCACTATAGTTTTTTATCTTGCTCTGTTTAAGTTCAAAATAAAATTTACTTATAAGCGTTAGGCACAAACGGCGGAGCCCGCCGCCGTTGACGCGTACAACCCACGTCCCATTTTTCTTCATTTTTTGGTATTTATTTCCGATCTTCACTGTACACGTGCCGGTTATGTGTCCATCCACGCCATAAGATTCCATCGTCAATTTAGGCCCCATTATCCGACCGACCCTTCTGAACTTTTAAAGGCGTGAAATGCAACGAATCGTACGGGCCCACGTGTAGAAAAAATTTGAATTGCAAAAAGTCAAGAAAGCAGCCTATGGGAGCCCAGCCGTGTATTGATCAGCAACAGCAACTGCTTTTATTAATATCTTCGAGCGTGTCGCTGTCGGCAGCACACGTATCGGTTGACAAGAGCAACGTTGCTGGACCGTCCCGGTCTGACGTAAACTGTGTTTGTGAGTTCACAACGTCGTCGCCACGTCATGTTAGTTCTCAATAAAATTCCCATAGATGTAAATCAAGCTCGTGTTTGGTTTGATGTAAATAAAAATCAAATTTTTAGTAATTTTGATAAGTTTATGCATTGAGTCATTGTGTTGTTGAAATATTGCTAAAAGTTGTATATTCTAAAAAAAAAAAAAAAAATTAATTTTAATTTTTTTATCAACTTTTTCATCCTGCCAAACATGGACAAATGTCAAAATAGAGGGTGATATGGTGTTGGTAGTGTCAATGTAAATTATACAATAATAAATGGAAAAAAAAAAAAACAGTATAGAAGTTGAAGTAGAAATGACTATGATTTGTTATTTTCTTTTTTAACAATCTGAGGCAGATTTTGTGTCAAGAACAAAATAAAGGTTAAAAATAATATATAAATCGGTACTATTATAAGAAAAGAATAAAAATGTTTTTTATTCGTCGGTGTCTTGTAAAAATAAAAATTATAGAAAGAATGAAATTTGGTGACAAACACCGACGATTTCTTGTCAAAAATTGAAGCACTGTTATTCTCGATAACACCACTAACGTTATTGTCTAAGATAATAGTTGATGAAGGAGTATCAATGACATTGATCAATAACAATATCTTTATAGGTAGTTTCATCAAAATCACCAACAAATATTATTTTTAATCATGATTATGAACTATCATATTGTCGGTGATCACCAACGAAATTTTCATCAATGATCATTTGTTTCATTATTATTATTATTATTATTATTATTATTTTATATCATTGTTCTAAAAAAATCACATTAATGATTTCACCATTCTCAAATTTCTTGAGTCGCCTTTGAATCTCTCGAGTTTTCTCTCTTATTTATTTCCATCTATCTCCCACTTTGGATCACAATTTGATGCTAACTTACAAGAAGAAAACCAGTGTAGATTTGGCAAATTAATTAAGTGTACAAATTTTGAGGTGGTGCAATGAAATTGTTGCAAGAATTGTGTGAATTAGTTAAAGGTATTCAAGATTCAATGATGCGTGCTTTGGTATAGTAAACGTGGCCTACTTACACCAATAAAATGTCATCAAGTAGTCTTTTAGGTAAGGCACACTATCCACTCAAGACTTTTGGCCCATTGCAATATTTTTATTATATTCTTATTATTGTTGTTTAGGTGAAATTAATAATATAATATTTGGGTTTTTTTCTTGTGGTTGATTTCGTGCTACTTAAATGTTATTTATCAAACATGTTTTGCTCTATTTAAAGTAATTCAATTTAAGAAGAAGAAATTTTAACGTTGAAAAGACGAAAGTACAAAGTGGTTCATCTCTAGAAGGTTGGCCACCCTTAGTTCGTAAGATGAGGTCGACTCAAAACAAAGTGGAAGAGGTGGTTAGAAGACAAGCCCAAGTCGAGCAAACTAGATGGACGATGTCAATCCCACGACGAACATGATGGGGTCCAAATCACGACTTAAAATGTAGAACTCATGTTGAACAAAGACCAAATATTAAGCTATGCTATTGACAGTTAAGAGTGCGATCAATCATAACGTCATCTTTTTTTACAAATCTTTTTCGTAAGGATAGTAAATACAAGTTAAGAAAATTCGCATGAGTAACGTTAAGTTGACACAATTTTGACCTCATTAAAATTCGAATGACGCTTAAATTAACATGTAAAAGTACATATTGTCATATTGCTTGCATGCAAGACGCAAAATCTGATCATTTGTTGATCTTTTCTTTCTTTTAGAATATATACTTCTAACAAATAAAATATTAAGTGAAAGATAGGTAGTGATGGGGGTGGGAATTTGGCATGATCTTTTTTATAAAGAAGAAGACTGCACTATCAATTTATAAATCTCAAAAAGTAATGGATAGTGACCTTAGGATGTTATATCCTGAGATCATTACTTTGCTAGTATAACTAAATTAGTGTCTCTTGAAAAGATGGAAAGTGGAAAGCACTAACATTACATTATCAAGTTACAATGTATATTTTCATATTAAAATAGGGTTTTTTTTTTCCTTTTCTTAATTAAAATTTATATTCCTTCTCAAAAAGATGATTAATCAAAATTCATCTAAATATTAGGTTCGTGAATTTTGCCCTAAACGAGCGAGAGGATTTTTTTTTTCCTATCAGCTTTTAAGTATATACGTAATTCATCAATAAATTTCTTTCACAAATAAAGAAGTTATCATGTCACAAGAGAACATCAATTATTCGATATATAATTCTTTATACTCTCACGATCCACCTTTTTGACAATACTGTACAAGTCTACTCAAATTTTTAATATAAGGATGATTTCATTTAATTTGTTCAAAGGTGACAAGTAAATGAACTCTCTCTTAGAATATAATATTGAATAACAAAGAATTGGATAGAATTGAATTGAGTTAAAAATAATGAATGGGTCATATATATATTGTTATATTTTGTTCCATTATACCATTAAACAAGCCTTCAAGTTATGAGCTGATAAACAAGATTTTCTCTTAGTTTTAATTTTGGTTTATATTATTATATTAACCGTAATGGTTCATCACTAGCTTCTCTTCAAGTGAAAATTGGATGTTTGTTGGATTTTGAGGGGTTACATACAATAAAATCTTTTTCAAAATACATTTTTCTCTCTCTTCTTTTTAACCACACGTTATTCAATAAAATAATATTACTCGCAACCCAAAAATTTTTCCTTCTTCTTTAATCACACATTCTCCATCAATGTACTATTCCAAAATGTATTCTACACCAAAAGGAGGCTCAAACATGCCCTAAATATAACTAATTATATTAGTCATTCTATATATGAATATAATTTTCCATGCATGCATCTTTCAGTCACTTGTTAGATCCAATAATTATTCTAAATTGCAATACTTAAATACTGTCTTTTAACATGCAAGCAGTAAAAAATGGAAGTTTACCAAGTAATTAAAAGGAAAAATCTCTTTCTTAATGTTACACGATTTGTAAAGTCGAGCATATTAAACATGTATGAATTACCAAAACGTTAAAAAATAAATAAAGTAGTTGTTTTCCACGGAAGAGTCCATTCTCAAGTTCATACGTCTTTCTTTACACCAAACAAGGGTTTAGCCCCTGTTTGGTGCATATTTTGGGGTTAAGAATGCATTTTTTTTAGGGGGGTCAGTTTTTGTTTCTTTATCATTGATGTAATGCTTGAGTTCAGATTTTGGGGTAAAATGTTAAATTAGTCATTAAGATAAGTTTTTGGGACTGATTACAATTCCACTTGTCATTTTCATTCATTTTTTTTTTTTTTTTTGGGGTGTGATGAAAATATGTGGTTAAAAAAGAAGGAAATATTATTGATATGATGAAAAATATTATTTTATTGAAAAATGTGTGGTTAAAAATGAGTAGAAGAATGAGAATGAAAAAAATAATGTGGCTCAATATATTTACTATTTAGTAGGTGAGTTCCGACAAGTAGAGATTTCAACATGGTCCATGAATTAATTGGACCATGGTAACAATTGAACCAAAACTTAAAATCCTCCTTATCCAAGAAGATTGAACTGGTTTTGGCAACTCTAACAAAGCCCGTTTAATTTAGCTAAAAATTTGATAAAAAATAAAATCAAAGTCAATAATTAATTTTAATTACACATTTTATGGGATTTACAATTTTTATTAACTTTTTAACTATACATTTCATCAACTTTTGTCAAAATGTACTAAAAAACTGAATTTCAACCAAACTAAGCAGGAGCAACATTTCTTTACTCATTATCAATGATAAACAACTAGTTGAGAGTTACAAAAAGCTCGTAATTTGTATATTATAAGCATGGCCAAATTCACACACCCAAATGGTTTAAAAATATAAATTTGACAAACAAAACTCATTTAAGTATCCAAATACCTACATAAATTGTACATAGCAATGAACATTGTGGGATTCGAATCCCAGTTCGAATAGTGCTCCCATAATTTGTATTGAAGTCGTGTTTTGGGGTGTTGCAACTTTATTAAAAATGCACCTTTAATCGAATTGCAACACGTGTTTGAATTTGCGCGTTGGATCTGTTCTGGAGACTTCTATTATGTTACGCCTTTTCATTTGGCATTCGACTTCTAGGGTTTTCATTCTCTCTCTTTTTTACGCCGTTTTGAAGGGGCTCTCTGATTTTGGTTCTCTCTTCTGTTTCTTCTCGAATTTTTGATTTAAGATAGTCGATCTGTAATATTTAACCTCTGTTTAGTGTCTGAGTGAATATCTATAAGAAAGTTTGTATACTTTCAAGTTGTTGTTTCGGAGGTTTTGAAGAGATACTTTGTGAATCTTGTGGATCGATTGTTATATTTAGAGAGATAAGCGTTATGTCATGTATTCAGTCATTTGGCTGAACATTTTATAACATTTGTTGCCATTTTTGGTTATATAGTGGAACCGAGCACAAATCCAATCTATTGGATGCTCAACGGGGGATGTAGGCATTAGAAGCGATTGCAGAACCTCCAAGACTTAGGCCAAAAGAAATCGCTTGTACTTTTTTTTAAAATTTTTTGCACATTATTTTCTGAGAATATCATTTTATCTATGTTTCTCAATTTAATAGTGTGTGTTCCTGGCTTTACAGTGGTATTAGAATCATTACTTAGGAACAATTTGGAGAAATCGGTTGATTTGTAACAGATCTAAATCTTTTAAATTGCTTCCAAGCGAAAGTTGCATGAAATCGAGTTTTTAAACTCGTTGGGTGAGATATTTCTAAACTTTTGTAAAGTTCATCTTTCAAAAAATTTGGGTTTCTAAATTTTTCCTTTAATTTACCGTACACATTAAATTTCATTGAGATTAATCTTTGTCCAAAAGCTCCTATGAGGCCTTGGGGATATGAGATAAATCAAGTACGGGTGTGTACTTAGAGGATCATGTAGGAGGAATCTATGAAACATAGTCATGTGATCTCTGTTATCGTGTTCTCTTTTGAGTCTTGATCAGCATTTTTCTATGAGTGCTTGAAATTTGAAAAATCTTGTTTTACTAAGTGTATTATTGTGATTTTTTTAGTGTCATCAATCTGTACTTTTGCTATTCTTTGCATATTTGTGAAAGCTGTCTTCAATCTGTGAATCATACTTGACTATAACATGGTTTCTACTAAGTTTGAAGTTAGTCAATTTGATGGAAATTTTGATTTCAATCTGTGGAGCAAAAAATGAAAGCCATTTTAATGCAAGTGAGACTATAACATGGCCTACTAATTTACTTCTTGCAAAGAAAATTAAATTTGAAGAAGTTGCTTGGAGTATTATTTTCTTGTACTCATCTGAAAATGTGATAAAAAGTATTGGTGAAACAAAAATTGCTTCGGAATTGAAACCAAACTACATGCAAAATATGTGACAAAAACTACTCCAAATAAGTGTTTCTTATTAAAACAATTTTTTTCTTTTAAAATGGATCCCTCAGTTGATTTGGATGAAAATTTAAACAGATTTACAAAACTTACCCAAGATTTGGCCAGCTGTGATGAAATTTTTTTGAAAGATCATATGGATGTAGTCTAGTTAAACTCCATTAATGACATATATAAAGACATCAAGGGTGCTTTAGAGTATTGTAGGGAAGAATTTACTACAGATGTGATAATAAATTCTTTAAGAAATAAGGTTCTAGAGATGAAAGTTGATTCAAGTAATAGTCAGAATGGAGACAATTTATTGGTAAAGGTGAAAGGTTTTGGTAAATCAAATTATCATTCTAAGTCTTTTATTTAGAATAAAAACAAATTGAGTGATGAGTATAAGTCCAAAAATAAGGCTAAAGGCAAGAAGTGTTATTACTGTGGGAAGTTGGATCATTTTGCTAAAAATTGCTTTAAGAAGAAAAATGATTCAAAAGAAAAAAAAGTTTGATGATGGGAGTAATGCTTTAGTATATAATAAAGCTAAGTCTGATATTGGATTAGTCCTTGTTAATATGGAAAAATAAATGAGTGATGAATGGATTCTTGACTCAGGTTGTTCTTTGCATATGTGCCCAAATGAAAAATGTTTTCTTGAGTTTGAAAAGACAACTGCAGGGCAAGTTATAATGGGAAATAACTTTACTTGTAAAGTCAAAGGGATAGGTACCATAAAATTGTTACTGGAAAATGGTAATGTTCTATTTCTTCAAGGAACTAGGTATGTTCCAGACTTAAAGAGAAATCTGGTGTCCTTAGGTATGTTAGATGATATGAAGTTTAACATAAATTTGGGTCAATGACATATTAAAATTTGTAGGGGCAGTGATTTAATCATTAGCACCCCTAAGACATGGTCTCTATTTTTTGAAAGCTAAACCCCTACTTGGCTTAACTGCTTCTGTTGTATCTGAAAATTTTACACTTTCAAAATTATGGCATGATAGACTTGGCCACATTAGCAAGAAGGGTTTAAATTATTTACAATAAAAAGAAATTTTTGGAAAATTAAATCTTGGTGATTATGACTCTTGTGAACAATGTATTATAGGAAAACAAGTCAAACTATATTTTCCAATTAAAATTCATAAATCCAAATAAATATTGGAATATTTACATTTTGATTTGTGGGGTCCTGCTGCTGTGTGCACTTTATCTGATTTCAAATATTTTTTGCTAATCATTGATAATTTTTCTTAGAAAATTTGGGTCTTCTTATTAAAAAATAAAGATGAAACATTCTCTATTTTTAAAGACTGAAAAACTCAAATTGAAAATCAAGCTAATCACAAGATAATGATTTTGAGGACTGACAATTGTTTGAAATTTTGTAATCATGAATTCAACAATTTTTGTAAAGAACGTGGAAACTGTCACTTATACTCCTCAACAAAATGAAAAGCTAAAAGAATGAATATGACTCTATTGAACAAAGTTAGATGCATGTTTTTGTGTTCTGATTTGCCTAAATTGTTTTGAGGTGAAGCTGTTAAAACTGCTGCATATCTTGTTAATAGAAGAAGTCCTACTAAAGCTTTAAATTCTGAAGTACTTGAATCTGTTTGGTCTGATGATCTGTGAATTATTCTTATTTAAAGGTGTTTGGTTGTGTTGCATATGCTTATCAAAACATTGAAAAATTAGAATTTAGATCACTTAAATATGTTTTCTTAGGTTATAATGAACATGTTAAAGGTTAAATATGAAGAAAGGGGTATAGAGTCATTGTTAGAAAATATGTTGTTTTCAATGAATCGTTAATGCTTTGTTTAGAAGGAAAAAAAAATGTTTTGACTGATAAAGATGTTCAAATTGAGGTGGAGCCTCCTCAAATTGAGCAAGAGATTTATGTACCTGTAGTATATGAAACTGGTCTTGAACCTGAAATTGAAATTGATCAACCTGACCAATCTGATCTTACTACTCTCCCTTCTGATGAGTATCAACTCATAAGAGATAGAGAGATGAGGCAGATAAGACCTTATACTAGATTTGACAGTGGTGATTTTGTTTTCCCTTCTCACTTATCAAAAACAGTTTGAAAATGAGCCAAACTCATATGATGATGCCATTAAGTGTAAAGAAAGTAAAAATTGGATAACAGCTATGGAAGATGAAATGTCTTACTTTTAAAAAACAAGACTTGTGAACTTATTAAAAGGCCTAAAATGCATAAACTAATTGAGTGTAAGTGGATCTATAAAATAAAACAAGGAGAAAGAGATGGTAAAAACATTATATATAAAGCTAGACTTGTTGCAAAATGTTTTACTAAAAAAAAAAAAGGGATTGATTACACTGAAATTTTTTCTCCTATTACGAAATATACTATTGTTAGATTTTTGCTTGCTCTTGTTGCTCAATTTAGATGGGAACTTGATCAATTGGATGTTAAAAATGCTTTCTTGTATGGTGATTTAGATAAAATTATTTACATGAAGCAGCCTATTGGTTTTGAAATTGGAGATTCTGAAAATACTATTTGTCTATTAAAAATATCCTTATATGATTTAAAACAAGCTCCTAGACAATAGTATAAGAGATTTGATACATTTGTTCTAAAACTTGGTTTTAAAAGAAGTCAGTATGATACATGTCTATACTGTAAAGGTGATGGAGGCAAAAATTCTCTGTATCTAGTTCTTTATGTGGATGACATGTTTCTTACCAGTTGTGATAAATCTGAAATTGATGATATTAAATTAAAATTGAAGTCTAAATTTGAAATGAAAGATCTTGGTTCTGCTAAAAAGATATTAGGCATGCAGATTTGGAGAAATAAAGAGAAAGACTTGTTATTTTTGAATCAACATGATTATGTGATTAAAGTTTTGAAAAAATTTAACATGCAAGACTGTAAACCTGTAACATAGCCTCTTGCTAATCATTTTAAGCTATGTTCTGAATATTGTCCAAAGTCTGATGAAAAATATACTAAAATGTCTAAAGTTCCTTATGCAAATACTATTGGTTCTGTTATGTATTTGATGATTTGTACCAGACCTGATCTTGAATTTAATATTAGCATATTGAGCAGATTTATGAGTAACTCTGGGGAAGAACATTTGAATGATTTAAAATGGTTATTTAGATATCTAAAAGGTACACCTAACTTAGGTTTAATGTTTAAATCAAGTAAAAATGGTATAACTTTAAAATGATATACTGGTTCTGATTTTACTGGAAATAGAGATAATAGGAGATCAACTTCATCCTATTTTTATACCTTTTGTGGTACAACTGTTAGCTGGAAATCACTTCAAAAATTTGTTGCTCTATCTTCAACAGAAGCAGAATATATTGATGTTACTGGTGTTGTAAAAGAGGGAATGTGGTTAAATGGTTTATTGTCGAAGCTTGGTTTTGCTTATAATCATGCTATGTTGCTATCTGATAATCAAAGTGCTATTTATTTGAGCAAAAATCCTATGTTTCACGATAGAACAAAGTATATTGATGTTAAATATCATTTTATAAGAGAAAACATTTCAAAAGGAATTCTTAGAATTGAAAAAGTTACAACTCAACTTAATCTATCAAATATGGGTACAAAAGTGATTCCTTTGAACAAGTTTATAAATTGTCTGAAATTTTTGTCTGTTGATTCTTTGTAATACATATACAGGTACTTAGAGCAAGTGAAAAGTGATTGAGATTATGCTCAGGCCTACACTATATC
Organism: Fraxinus platypoda; assembly: GCA_903798405.1. Classification (NCBI taxonomy): domain Eukaryota; kingdom Viridiplantae; phylum Streptophyta; class Magnoliopsida; order Lamiales; family Oleaceae; genus Fraxinus; species Fraxinus platypoda. The sequence continues at coordinate 26,184 of CAIGRT010016560.1, forward strand.
CCAAATTCTAATAGTAAGGTGGAGAATGTGGGATTCGAACCCCGGTTCGAATGGTGCTCCCATAATTTGTTTTGAAGTCGTGTTTTTGGTGTTGCAACTTTATTAAAAATGCACCTTTAACCGGATTGTGACACGTGTTTGAATTTGCATCGTTGGATCTGTTCTGGAGACTTCTATTATGTTATGCCTTTTCATTTTGCCATTCTACTTCTAGGGTTTTCATTCTCTCTCTATTTTACATCGTTTTGAGGGGTTCTCTGAATTTGGATCTCTTTTCTGTTTCTTCTCAAATTTATGATTTGAGATAGTCGATCTGTAATATTTAGCCTCTGTTTAGTGGTATTCTGAGTGAATATCTGTAAAAAAGTTTGTATTCTTTCAAGTTGTTGTTTCAGAGGTTTTAAAGATATTCTTTGTGAATCTTGTAGATCGATTGTTGTATTTAGAGAGACAAGTGTTATGTCCTGTACTCAGTAATTTGGATGAACATTTTGTAACATTTGTTGCCATTTTGGGCTATATAGTGAAATCGAGCACAAATCAAATTTGATGCTCAACGGGGGATGTAGGCGTTAGAAGCGGTCGCTGAACTTCCAGGACTTGAGCCAAAAGAAATCGCTTGTGTTTTCTTTAATTTTCTGCACATTACAAACATAAATAGAATGAAGATAATCTCCTATATAGTGAAAAGATCATTTTATCTCTATTTCTCAATTTAATATTGCGTGTTCGTGACCTTACAAACATAAATATTATAGAATCATAAAAATATAAACATCATTAAAAGTAACATTAAACATAATAGAATCAGAATAACCGATTCATATAAACTTACCAGAATCTACTTAAAAAAAAACTTAATTTATTATTTGTTGTATATTTGATAAACAAACGCAAAGCGGGCCCCGTTTTCTCTTCATAGTATAGAGTGGAATTAAAAAAAAAAAAGGATGAAAATATTTGGGTGAGTGGGAGGGGAGAGAGTAGACAACTACACAAGTTCCCAATGATGCTTTACATTTACATTCTAGATCTGCTGCCACAAACTCTCACCTTGTACAGCGTATTGCAAAACTACATACAGAAAGTTACAACGCAATGAAAAGTCGTAATAAACTGTGAGGCATCGTCCAGTTAACCCCAAAACTAACACACCTTAAATATGTCATGACTCTTATCATACATTATGCAAATAATGATTTACAAGTCAGTATCTATCTACCAGCCATATATAGGGTTCTCCACCTGTGGAGGCAGGAGATGAAGATCTTTGCTATTCTGCTTGTCATAGTCCCTTGTTCCAGGTATTGCCCCCGTACACAACCTAAGGAACTCATTACCAGTGAGACAGTAATGTGCAAATGCCAATCCTCCATCGACCATTTCTGTCAGGTCGGGCATTGAAACAGATTTTGATATAGCCATTTTGCTGCTTCTACCTGAATCTCCAAGACCTGCATTATTCAAAACCTTATCGAGCTCTGAGTACTCCATAAATCTCTGGGTGGCCGCTTCCCATGAAAGATTGTATCTTTGTTCAGGGGTAAGTGGCTGAGGTTCATTTGCCATTGCTTGTTTCACTTTTGCTACGAAGTCTTCTGGTGTTTTGTATGTCAAACAATTGGGGAATGCCCTGAAGAACTCATTTGATGGGTGGTCGGCACAAACAACAAATTTTCCCATCGCAAGGGCCTCCGCTGTAGCAGTGCAGAGCACATCACTGACACTGGGATTTATGAAGATTTTGTAACTGTACGCAAAGAAACACAAGTCAAAATACAGGAAATAAAAAGTTCACTTAATAGGATCCATTCCCTGAAAAGTCAACAACAGCACCAAAAAAAAAAAAAAACCATCGAGAGGAAGTGGTGCTCACTGCTCAGTGCTTTGTACTCCAGAAATTTGTTATCTTCATAGAGAAGATCAAATTATAATACCAAAAACCTCATAAACAAATTCATATACCAGCAATTCAGGTGATTTTTTTTATCAAAATAAACATACATGGTGCACTGACAGATTGTTTGGTAACATGGATTAGATAGCATTTGACAATATAAAGAAAGAAAAATAAACTAAAATCCTGTTTATTTTAATGTTGAATGCTTCATACCAAACATGCAACAAAGGTTTTGACTACCTGAGAAGAGGGGGGGTGGGGTGGGGGAGGGACTATGCTTACCCGTGAAGAGAATCATCTGCATGATCCCTGCCTTTCATAAATTGTAGATTCAGATTCAGCCTTTTTGCAGTGCTCTGGACATCATGAGCATCCTCACCATTACCATACACATCCAAGTTGAAGCCATCAAGGTCACTTCTGTGCTTCGCTAACAAATCTATTAATTCTCTGTACCCTTTTGCCCAAACCATCTTGCCTAAGAAATACGCTCCTTTGGAAAAAGAAGGCTGCCCACGCTCCTTATCTGCTGCAACCTTTTCTCCAATCTTTAAGAACTTAGGATTTACACCATGAACATTGCAAATCTCAGACTTGGGTAAGTCCTGAGTAGCAGCAGAAAGGCGGAGGATCTACACAGAACAGTAAGCAATGTAATTATTGAGAAAATCAGAGATGGTTCAGTTGTAATACAATCAAAATCTAGTCAGACCATGGAGATCAACCAATACCTTGTCGCAATATGCTCTTGCAACCCAATTGTTAATATGTTTCACAAGAAAAGCTTGAAGAGCCCCATTCTTTTCCCTCTTGATGTATTCCAAGTAATTCGTATGAACAATACCGACGACATGGTTGAATTTATCAGTCCAGCGCTTACCATGATGGTACCAGTTCAAGTGTTCTGGTTCTTCTAGGATTGCAATGTCAGCATCCTTTGATGGAATGAACTTAGTAGTGTCTCCAGCTGGTATGATACTTCGCCTTTCTTTTGAGAACTGAAAAAGAAAACAAAATTGACAAAAAAATGCATCAGATATCAGAACCTATCTCTACATATATATGAAGTAAAATCCAGTCGTGCTGACAAGATACTGTAATCTTACCCCTTCATTCTGTTTGTTCAAATTATACTGTTATAGCAATCATTGCACCACATCTTAAATAAATTGAACATGTCTCTTACTATCATATTCAGAATCATACTCAACTTTGTTTCAGTTCATTTATGCAGAAAGATGCAATTTGATATCCCTATAACCTAAAATTTGGTGAAACTAATATAACAATAAGATTGAAAGATAAGTTTTTCAGGAAAAAAAAATGTACTAAAATACAACTAAGCCTGTATGAGTCGCCAGGTACAGTCAAATTCTAGGACAAAAAACAAAAGCACCGTGTAGCAATTTATTTGTTAAGAAGCTACCTTTCCCGGGTAAAATGATATCTTGAAGTCAGCCTTAAAACCAACTCTTTCCTCAAGCCAACTACGTATATAAGATTCCTGCTCTTCCGGTGAGCCAAAAGTAAGATTGTTGGGATAAACAAGCTCTTGATCTGATCTACAAAGCCATGGAACCAAAAGTGTAACATTCTGCTTAGCAGAATTTGCTAAATATGCTGCTCGGAACAGTGGATTTACAGCTGTTCCCGTCATCCAAGGAAGACTGGCAGTAGTAACAATTGCCACATGTCTCTTTTTTTCCGACACATCATGTTTAGCAGAGTCACTCCAAAAACCGCCTTCATAACAGTGCCCCGTACTTTGGAGAACACTGGCTATCCTTAAATCTAACTCATCATTGATGTTCTCACTTTCAACAACAGAAGACTCTCCTGCAGGTAAGGAACGCAATAGAAGTTGACTCTTGCGTTTGCTGCACAAGCTTTCCACTATCTTGTCTGATAAGCCTGCCACCAAAGTATAAAAATTATGAGCTCAGCAGGATATCTTAATAGAGCATTATAAGAATGACAGTCATACCCTACAAACAATATAGAAAGCCAGGAAACAAGAAATTTTGAGTGCTTAGTTCAGTGTTGTTATTGCATGAAGCAACCCTGTCCAAAATAACTTACTAAAATCTTATCAAGAAACTCTCTGCCCCTAAAAAATAACTGATGGGAATATTAGTAGAGATATTATCTACTTATGTTTCAAAAAGTCAGTAACATATCAGAAAAATAACCAAAGTAGTTGAATATCATCGGGCTATTATTTTGGGCTAAAATAACCATTGATGGAACTTATTCTAGCTTCTGTTCTCCAGCCCTTTACGTTTTACGACAAAAATAGGTGGAACTGATTCTAAGGAAAGGCTCATTTTATGACAAGCATAGAAGCCCCAATTTTCTCTTTGAGTCATTTCCGGGCAAGGCTGGAAACATATTAACACAACAAAATTCTACCTCCACCCCCTGAAACACCACCTCATCATCTACCTTGTCCTCATTTTTTCCAGTTTCAGTCGCCTTCCAAAAGGCTCTGATATAGCTAATCACATCTCTTTTTAATTTGCAAAGATTTTACTGTGTCAAAGTAACCACGGCGCATAAAAGTTTGTTATACCCAGAAAACCTCAATTTCTAATAGCAGCAAGGCTACCCAGACAAGGAAAGAGATGTGTCCAAAAACCTAAGCAACAAAAACAACTAACTCTTATTCCAATGAATTTGGGGTTGGCTATATGAATAATATTTTTCACTGTTTCTACCAAAAGATACGGTGAATCAAATAATTTGCAATCACATCATGACGTGTTTATTTTGGTCGACATCTCCCTATAGTAACTTGTTCTATTGTGATCATGTCCCTCTTGTTGTACAACTCATTTCCACATATAGTCAATTATTTTTGGGGGCATATGTTCATTGTCTTTGTTATATTGTGTCACATGTATATAACCAGATAGGTTCGCTGCATCTTTTGTATATTCATGTGCATTTTTTGTTTTCATAAAAGATTGAATATGATTGAATTGTCTATACTTTATTTTGAATAGTATGTGTTTAAATGGTAGGTGGTCTCCATTTTATATCACATGTACATTTTTCGGAAATTTTATTGCTTTTTTAGGTTTGTTTAGTCCAGCTAGGCTTAATCCAATGCAACGCATTCTCTTCAAATCCTCATTTCTTCCTAATATTCAAACCTAAATACCTGCAACATTCACTCTTTGGAACACCGTGATCCACTAGTGACTCCCAAATCATTTTTATTCCAACTAGCCAACTTAATTCTATTAAACCTAAACCATTTATATCTCTAAGTACTCCTCCAGAGTTCTAGCTTACGATTGATCCTTTCTTATTTAACAATTAAAACTGTCATCAACGAACAACATACACCAAGAGACCTCATCTTCAATGTGTGATGGCCTCATTTATAACTAAACTAACAAAATAAGAACTCTAAGTAGAACTTTAAAACGAGTCTATAGTAATAAAGAGGAGGTCTATGTTACTATCGCCACTACATCTTATACTCGTGACTACTACATCATATTTAACCTCAAGGAAACTGAGCAAAAAGAAAAAAGTGGCAAAAACCCCAAACCTCAAATCAATTACCCCCAAAATGAGAACTCTGTAGAACTTCAACGCAAGCCACTAGAAAGATCTCACGCTCATGAATACTACTTCGTATATAACCTCAAGGAAGCTGAGCATAAAGAAAGAAAAATCGCAAGAACCCCCAAACCTGAAATCAATTACCCATTCACAAGCCAGACTAAATCATATTTTTCCTGAAGCTTAACAGGCAATAGATTTTGATTTTGGTGGGTGCACACATTCTAGATACCTGCCTTTAAACTTCAAAATAGACCTAGCTCCAGCTACCCAAGTTTTCCAGTAGTGCTTAATAAAGATCAGAAAGAGATTTGAACTCTTTATTACCAATTGTTTCTTTAGAGTTCAAGTTAACTCTAGCTTGCCTTCTAAGCCTCGCCGTAACAAAGCTCTAATCATTTCAATCATAATAATAAACTAAAATCCAAAATCTCCAGGGAAATTGGTCTTCTACCCCAACTTTGTAAAAATAGTTTGTAAATTGACTAAAAGGTTTGCATAATTAAATAGGTCTTACTGGTGATGGTTTCTGCTATCACCAAAATTTGCAGGAAATGAACACATGGATTAAAGCTAACCAGAATCAAGGAGAAATTCTTGGAGCCTAGGACCAAAAAAATTAAGTAAACGCTTATGAAATTTGCAGCCATCAAGTACTGCAAAGGTTTTAGCATCAAATATAAAAAAGAACCAGGAAACAAGAATGCAAAAAATAAAAAATAAAATAAAATAAATGAAAAGGCAGAGACACTGCAGAAGCATATCATTCCACAGCAATACTGGCAACAGCCTATTTTCTGCATTATAGAGGTGACCATGGAAAAATGGCAAGAGAGGAATTATTTTCTTCTGCCAAGTCTTTTTTTATTATACTAGCAATTGTTTCTTCTACCCTTTATTTTCATCTCTTCTCCCACCAGCCACCCAGTGGAAATACCCAATTATGTTATGATAGCTATTGCATTTTATGAGAATAAGTTTGTCATTCAGTAATGATTCCCAAGATACTATTCCCGGCTTTACCAGTGCTAGCATACAAAATATAACCCATTCCCACTCACATTGTGTCAATGAGATTGAATAAGA
>CAIGRT010016561.1:0-25570 GCA_903798405.1 Fraxinus platypoda
ACCCCCCTCACATGGAGGGGAACCCACAAATATTTTATTGTGTGTGGGCCCCCCTCCATGTGAGTGGGGTGTAAAAAATTGTGTAAAAAATTATGTACATATAGCACTTCCCTTCCAATAATTTCACTATAAACAAGCTTTGCTTTCCCTCTTACACACCCATCCCTTCACTTTTCCCTCTGCCTTTTTTCGTTGGTGCGCGTTCTTGTGTGTGTGTTTTTTCCCCTTCTTATATTATAATTATAATATGTGAGCTTCAATTTGATGGGTTATAAGAGGTGTGCATGAATGAATTGCTAAAACTCAAAGATTACACTTTCTTGGTTGAGTTTGAATATTTGAGTTGAAGTATTCTGTAAAAGAAGAGATGGAGAAAATTAACTTTGTGAAGAATGGTGTGCTTAGATTGCCTCCTGGATTTCGGTTCCATCCTACTGATGAAGAACTCGTGGTACAATATTTGAAGCGCAAGGTTCTTTCTTGCCCTCTACCAGCTCCTATCATCCAGGAGGTCGATGTTAACAAGTCTGATCCTTGGGATTTGCCAGGTTTTTTTTTTGTCTGTTTATTTTTCGTGAATTTTTAAGATTATGTGTTGCGTGCAATATGTTCGACAGGACGCAGCATATGGCTTATTGTTACGAACTTGACTCTTCCAACCTTATGTGTTCAGAACATAAATCTTCATTTGGTGCTCATACGGGTGAATTTCTGTGTATGTATACAGGTGATTCAGAGCAAGAGAGATACTTTTTCAGCACAAGAGAGGTGAAGTACCCGAATGGGAACCGATCAAACAGGGCCACTGGTTCTGGCTACTGGAAGGCAACTGGAATTGACAAACAAATTGTGAGTTCGAGGAGCCACCAAGCTGTTGGGATGAAGAAAACTCTAGTTTTCTACACGGGAAAGACTCCAACTGGATGCAGAACTGACTGGATTATGCACGAGTATCGCCTAGCTCAGGCACAAACCACTACCCCGCAAGGGAGAACTTTAGGCCAGGTAACAATTCAAATAGATTTCATCTCAATAAAACTAGATTATGTAAACCAGTAGAATCAATTTTAATTGTTGATTATTACAATTCCTTGCAGGGAAACTGGGTTGTCTGCCGAATATTTTTGAAGAGAAGAAGCAACAAAAATGACGACCAGGTCGCACAAGTGCAAAAAGAAATCAGAGGAGCGCCTATTGTAGGGAAATCTATGCCTGTTTTCTATGATTTGAATCTGGTACCAGTATCCTCATCTTCAGGTTCAAGTGGGATCACAGAAATGGAATCAGATCACGAAGAAAGCAGTATTTGCAACAGTTTTACAAGGAAAACTCGTCAACAATAGACTAATACTAATTTAGGTTTCATCAAAATAACCAGTTCAAAGATGTAGTCAATGACAATGACTATCAAAGGCAGAGAATAAAAATGAAGAAAAAATGGGCATTAAAGGGATATCATAATATAAATGTAAAAGTTAGTGATGATTATCTTTCGATTAGTTTTGTATCAATTACATGTTTCCCAAAAGCTCGTAATGTTCAACTATTCAACTGTTTCGTCTTGCAAAACCTTTTGGTACGCAGTTTGTCTAAACCTGTTTAATAATGTGCATGCACTAAACATAATATTGTCAGACGAAAGAGAACAAGGTCAGAAAGAGACATATCTCCTGCCCAGGAGACCAGTTCCGAGATCAAGGTTGAATAAAGTTTATGAGGAAGATGGACAAAAGGAAAGCAAAAAGAGGCAGCATCAAGTTTTGAGACAGACATTGAGCGGAGAATCCTCTTATCGCACATGAGAATAAGAACATAATCCTTTTGTAATATCTCCTCTGCATTAGGAATCAAGTTCCCGTCTTTTGAATCGCTCAAAGTTTTAACCGAGAAACACAAACTGACACTACAAAGTTAAATCCACGTGGATTTCTTGCCACATACAAAATAATATATGTGCATTTGTTGGAGAAGATAGATCCTCCCACTATCTTCCACTTGCTATATATTTATTTTAATAGACAACTTTTGACTCCTTTATTTAACCAAACGTTATGGCATACGATGCAAGTATATATACAACTCAGAGAAGTAGACAAGTATATATTAACATCATATGCATAAAATATTGCCGACCAAAGTTTCCTTCTAATAATGTTCAAAATTATCTTAGGTCTATTTGATTGGTTTAAATTCCATGGAAAAATGTCACATTCGAGGAATTCAATTTCTACTTTGACTATTTGATATGAAAGTGGAAATAAAGTTCGAATTTCAAAGTACAACCACTTTAAACTTGTTTTTTTACTAATTTCATGAAAAATGCATTCTTATGGGGTACTTGTGTTTTTATTTTCCAACTTATATGGAATTAAAAAGTTTTTTCATATTTACCAATCAAACGGACCCTTAGATTGTTTGAAATTCTTCCCGTGTCAATTTCAAGGCCAGAGTCCCCACAGACAAAATTTTGAATTGGGCTGTCGACTCAATTGCTGACTTTTATAGTGCTTTGAATTGTTGCAGGCGCCGTGCTAGACTATGCACCTGCGCCGTACTCTTTACAGAATGATCTGATTAGGTCAATCGCTAATAAGAAAAAAAGGGGCAATTTTGGGATTCACAGAAACATTAAATTGGTGTTAAGGATTGTGATTAAGATGTGAATTATGCAAGTTGACCGGTGCAGCTAATAACTGTTTATACATACATTTTATTAGTACAAAATTAAGTTATTAGGTTGCTTAGTCTTAGAAAGACTGCAACAATGACATCTCGTTTATTTGGGCGCATTCAGCCGATCAAACATAAATTTATCCCGATGATCTTATTGTAGAAAAGTTTTAGGGTAAATAAATAGGTAATTATCACATAACGTTCTCATCTTTCACTATTATTGTGGAAAACGTCCATACCTTTCATTTTTTTGTATTTTCATCCTTATTTACACATATTTTTTTTTGCGCAAAACGTCGTTTTCGTCTATTTTCTCAATTAAAAATTGTGAAATGACGAATATATTCTTATCTTTAAATAAAATAAAAAGAAAAAGAAAAAAATTAATTGCAACTATAGTCCTAATTTTTTTTCAAAAAAATCGCAAATGAGTCACAAATAAATTATTAAAATGATAATTAGCACATAAAGTCCCTACGTTTCACTATTATTGCGAAAACTTCCATATTTTTCTTTCTTTTTGACATTTTTACCGTTAAATACACATTTGATTGCACAAACCATCATTTCTATCCATTTTCATTTAATTTCTCAATAAAGAGTTGTGAAATGATGAATATATCCTCCTATTAAAATAAAAAAAGCTAAAGAATTAATTGCAACTATAGTTCCAATTTTTTTTTAAAGTGCATACGAGTCCCAAATAAATTATAAAAAAGTTGAAAATTAAATTATTTTTTTTTTAAAAGTGCAAACGAGTCCCAAATAAATTATTTAAAAAAATTAGAAACTAAATTATTTTTTTTTTAAAAAAAGTGCAAACGAGTCCCAATTAAATTTATTAAAAAATTTTAAAAATTAAAAAGTATAAACAAATCCTAAATAAATTATTAAAAAATTATAAATTAAAAAAAATTCTTTAATTTTTTTTTTAAATAGGAGAGTATATTCATCATTTCACAACTCTTTATTAAGAAATTAAATGAAAATGAATAGTAATGATGGTTTGCGTAATCAAATGTGTAATTAAGGGTGAAAATGTTAAAAAAATAAATAAATAAATAAAAGGTAGGGATGTTTTCCGTTATAATAATGAAATGTATGGACATTATGTGTTAATTACCCTTTTAATAATTTATTTGTGGACTCATTTGAGCTTTTAAAAAAAAATTGGGATTATGGTTTCAATTATTATTTTTTCTTTAAAGAAAATGATATATTCGTCATTTCACAAATTTTAATTGAGAAAATAGATGAAAAAATGCCTTTTGAGCAATGAAATGTGAAAATAAGAGTGAAAATGCAAAAAAATGAAAAAGACGTTTTCCATATTAACAGGGGACGTTATATGCTATTTACCCTAAATTCAGGATTTCGCCCCCTGTTTGAGACACATTATCATTTTCATTCTAATTCTTCTACTCATTTTTAATTACACATTTTTCAATAAAATAATATTTTTCATTACATCAATAACTTTTCATTCTTTTTCATACACATATTCACCATCACATCACAAAAAAATGCATTATTTCCATTTTAATGTGCATCAAACACATTTATAATTGCGGAAGCCTTATTATCAACTTTTCATTTGTGAACTCATGTCTCTAACCTTTCAACATTGTGGGTGTTTTTTCCACTCCAACGAAAAATGTATTGAAACTTTAAATTTTCATGCGAGACGAATGTAATGTTTAACTGAAAAATAAAATTGTTTTAAAAAGATTTACTTCATTTCCAAATACCAAATGGTGATTGTTTAAACTTGCTAAATGTTGCTTTGTTAAAAATAATTTTGCATTTTCAGTCACATATTACGTGTCATGCGGTCACTTAGTGACTAAATAGACGTTTCTATAAAGTGAAGATGCGCTACATACAGTGTTAAAATGTTGAGGACATAGGTACCACAAATAGAATGTTGGGAACATGACTGCAATACTCTCATATGTACAACTAGATTCACACTACGATTTCATAAATGGAGACTCAAGTGATGGTTTCTCGGCAAAGTATATGGGATTCATTGTTGCAAGTTCAAGAAAGTTGAGTAAACTTTTGTTTAATTGTGATATCGTTTTAACTATTTCATTTGAAATTAAACCGTTTCAAAATGGATATGGACATTATCATTTAAATCTCGTCCTCATTTTCAAACAAATATGAAATTTGTACGGTCTTTGATGTTAACAACAAACCAACAACCATTGCAGAGGTAGTGACTGCAAATAACCTAATATTTATCTGAAAAAACGTCTAGTTTTCTTTAGATGAGCCAGTTGTCCTTTGGCATGATCAAGTGTCTTTTAACGTGTCTCGTTTATACGAATGTCACCGCCATTTTTTTTTAGCTTATGCACGTCGGCATCTCTGCTGTATCTTTCAAGATTTTAACGTGGTGACCTTCTGGAATTCGCTATTTATTAATTTTATCCTGCATATGTGCGTGAATTTACATAGAAATATAGTAAGTTTGGACATATGAATATGATTAGTGTTGGTCGAGGGATCACTAAATACATTAGATTAATTCGATCGTTAGTACGTATGAAAAATTGCTGAATAAATAGAAATTAAATGTATGATAAATAATTTAAGTGAAATTGGAAATCCTAACTATCCAATTACATAACATTTTCTACAGTTTTAATTTGACTTTGTTATTTTAATTAATCGTTTGTTATTTTGTTTATTCGAACTTCATTTAGAAAACATAATTTGATTTGATCATTAGTTACTATTTTAATTTTAATTTGAATTGAAATTAGATTAGTTTAACAATTTACAGTAGATAGTAGTCTCTGTGGGACGATATTCGGACTTAATAAATCCACTTTATTACTTGTCACGATCCGTACACTTTCGGGATTTCACGAACAGAGACCTGTCATATACATTACATACTCTAATATTCATCAATTATTATCATCAAAGGAGAAAAATTCATAATTTTTGTGAGAGAATTTAAACGAACTTACAAGAATTCAATCAAGTGAAAATTCAAATTTTATTTTTGAGCAAGGAAGAAGGCGCAAGTGGAGATCATCAAGAAATCATTGAAGAGATTCAAGATTTCAAAATTCATCTTCATCTTCTCAATTTATCAAAAATTCGAGTTATGTTTTTTCACTTAAACATGATTTCTTATAATTTCGATATGTTAGACTAATTTTATACACTGCTAGGATGAGATGAACACTTGTTATGATATTTTTAGTTTATAATTAATTAATTTGACTTTAATTTGATTTGATTTGTAGATGTTTATTATTGTTTTATCGTTTTTTTCAATTGTTTAATCACCAATTAAATTATTAGTGGATTTTATTGTTATCGAGAGGGATAAAATTGTTTAAGCACATTAATAAAAATTATAAGATTCGATAGAGGATAGATATACCTCTATACTTTATATGGTTTCAATATGTATTTTAGTACTTATTAATGCATTTATTATGTTTGCATATTTCATTGAGAGATAGAAGTGTCACACGAGAGGAATAGATTTGATCGTTATCGAGAGAAACTTTCAATTAAATTAGGAATATTGATCAACATGAATGATTTCAAATTGTCACTTTAATTGTTATACTAAAAATAGAGTAATAAGAGAGATTCGACATCTTAACAATGCATCTTATATATTTGAAAACACATTTACTTACTTTCATTAGTTTAATTGATAATTTATGTATTAGTATAGAAAAAAATCACAAAAATTGTTTGCTATTCGATTAAAGTTGCAATTAATTTTAACTCGGTAAAACATATATTCATCGTGGGTTCGATACTCTATTCTTCATTATAATATTTAATAATGATCCCGTACACTTGCAGATTTTCAAGGGATCATTCTCCACCTTGCAATACCAAACTAATAGTATACTACGCGCATCAACAAAATATTGAACTGCTTTCTTTTTTGATTGCACATCGACAGTACATATCACTGGGAAAATAGAAAATGGTTCACCAAATTCATAAGACCCAAATCCCTCACTAGATTCACTACCGGCGTGCAGCTTCAGTTGCAGTCTCCAACATCGTATCTCACGAACCCCATCAGCTCAGGCCCTTCTAATCTTGAGTTATTCTTAAAACTGCAATCAGACAAGAAATAAACACTCACTTGTTACGTTAACAACATCGAAGTCGGAACATGTTTAATACAAAATGTTGGACAGTATTAGTGCGTGTATGGTTGGTCATTAATTATAATTTAAAATGATTGTATGTTGTAGGTCTTACGAAATATAGTTGTGAATCGTACAAAATGTATAAATAAAAAGTATATTAAATCATAAGTAATTATAGAATAATCACCGACCAAACATCCACTTGGGTGTTGGATTACCTGTCCTCAGTGAACTTAGAGAATGATCCAGTTGATGGAATTGTACCACACAAATCATTGTTGGACACATCTCTGCACGTGGACAACAGATTAATTTATTTTTCAACTTACCAAAGAACTAATTATGCTTCTTGGCTTAATTTTGAATTGAGTACTTACAGAATCTTCAGGTTTCCAAGCTTGGTAAGTTTCCTTGGTATTCTTCCAGTCAGCCTGTTTCTATTCAGACGCCTAAAAAATGATAGAAGAATTGTGTACAAGTAAGTACTAGACAGTATTAAAGCGAAAAAAGAGTTAAAATGGAATATTGTCAAGTACTGCAATGCTTACAAGAATCTGAGGTTGGAGAGGTTGGATAAAGATGGAGGGATGGATCCAGTGAGGTTATTATGATAAAGATCCAGGCTTATAAGACTCTTCAAATTTCCTAGTTCAGCAGGTATTGGACCCACCAAATTGTTCATGTATAATTCCCTGTACAAATCATCCCAAACATATCTAAGTACATTCATTATTTTATAATTAGTTGCACAAGCATGTAAAGAATTTTTACTCACAGATATTGAAGACGCTCTAGCTTCCCCAAATCAGGAACTAACTTACCTGATAGCTTTGCATTTCCAAGGTCACTGCGAAACATAGAGACGTAGAACGCAATTAGGGTCGTTATATTTCACATTTACGTGACTTCATGGAATCAATTTTCTACGTAAAGAATTGCTATAAGGTCCGTCTTGTAGATATATAAGGAGCCAGCCGGGTTTCATAATGAAAAATGTAGTCTAGTCTACTTACAGTCTGGTTACACGGTTTTGAGAATCACAAGTGACATGAAACCAAGTACATGGATCCACAAGGGTCGGATCCCAGCTTTGTAAAACATTATTCGGGTCATGAACTTCTCTCCTCAGTGCAAAAAGAGCATCTCCTGTTAACCAAAATTCATTTCAAAACAACTGCAAATCGCAAAAAAGGAAAAAAAACCCAGATTTAATATACAATCTAACCTTCTAAATTTGCATCTGTGGGCTCTAATACAAGGAAGAGAAGAAGGTGAAAAATAACCCATATGGCCATTTTAGCAGAAACTGAAATTGAAAGTTCGAAGCTTTGTAGAGATGGTTTGAGAGAGAGGTTTTTTTGTCTCTCTTAACGTGGGCAGGGAATCTAACCTTTGTAGGGAATTTATAGAGCCAATAAAAGGACCACTCATTGTGGGAACCAAAACAGTAATTTTGAGAGAACAAATTTTGCAGTGAAATCCCCAAACTTTTCCAATTATCACACATGAGTACGGTCCCAATGAATTTTTGAAATTTCAAGTACAAGTCAGTCATCATCACTGATAGAAATCGTGAAATCTCTTATCCGAAAGTTATTTGAAATAGCATTAAAAAGTTAATGCGAGGGAAAAAAAACCGACAATTTTGATTCAATAGATATTGACTTCAAATAGAATTTTATTTGTCATTATTTCAAAATTATGCCTTTTATCGGTAAGATATCCACCACATAATGACAAAGAATCAATAAATAGAATACAACATCATTCCACATACAGTAGATCATTTTTCTGATTTTTCGTTAAAAAAAAAAAAAAAAAAAAAAACCTTATTGTGGGAATAAAAGTAAAAAATAAAAGAAACTTGGATTAGTTGGACTGCTGACATATCCTTTGGACGCTGTCCGGTAACATCTCACGTACGATAGTAACTGATAGACCCAAGCACCATTTATACGCACTTATTTATGTACATTTGTCGGGGGGGGGGGGGGTTTTTTTTTTTTTTAAATTTATTTTAATATTAAAAGATGATAAAATGGAAATACTGACAGGTTATAGAACATTAGACCTAGGAAAGTAGAAAAACCATGGAATTAAGGTGCTACGGCGTACAAATTTATAATTTGAAATTCGATTTTCTAGACATTTTAGTGACTGTTTAATCTTTTTACAACTAAATACAATATATATATTGATCTTGCAAAAGTTTCACAATTTTATCTTTGGATATTAATGTTGCTGGAAAATGAATAATATTATCTATCATTAGCAAAAATCATCATATAAGTCTGGTGGCAATGAGGTCGTCTTTGTAGTCAATGCATTAAAATGTATTACAACTTACTTTAAAATTTATTTCAAGCTCGAGATTGGTGATCAGACTCGTCAAATACTTCTATACGTTTTCGAACCTCACAATAATTTAGTGTACATATAAGTGTCTATTTGTTCCACATGTTGTATCAGATTTTTAGCCGAATTATAGCCGTTATACAGTTGTGTGTCAGTGAGGAACTGCTATGTTTGATTGTGTGTCAGTGAAATTACCAATTTTGCCCTTCCACATAAAATCAATCTTTGATTAAATAATGGCAACTTCAGTATTACTAGTTGTGCAGTCAGCGTTTTCTGCAAAACTGAGCTTCACTGACCTTTTAAACGGTCAAAAAAACGTATTAAAATTTGGCTAAAATGGCTCCCAAACACACCCTAAAAGTGGGATTTTAAAGAATGTATTTTTCTTACCTAAAATTTGTGAAAGATCATCTGTTGAAAAGGATATAGGATCTAACAAATTAGGGAAGTGCTTGAGATTAATTGGCATTAAGAATTTGAGAAGGCATTTTGAAATGGGACGTGATTTAACTTAAATCGACGCATACATTATAGACCATGTCCTAGTTGACTCGCCAATCATGCTACATGCTCTAAGAAAAAAGTTAGTATGTGAGGCGATATATGATAGAAGATTTGTTTTGATGTCTTTGGATTTAGTGTATGTCAAATTAAATACATATTTTGTATTAAAAATTTACAAATCCAATATTAATGTTTTGAAATTAGTGTACTTCCTTCCTTGGGCCAAATCATGTTCTCTTGACCTTTCTATAACTAATTCGAAAGCAGTCGATGCACATAGCATATAAATTCCACCAATTAACTTGCCAAATTCGACCTCATTTTTTTTTCAAACGCTATCGACGCTTAGATTGAACTTTTATACCTCAATCTAGACCCAATGAAGGGTTAAGATGCCTTATCATAATGATTCAATATTAAAATTTACAAAAAGAGTGAAAAAAATAACTTTTAAGTAAGACGAATTATCTCTCTTACAACGTACTACTACAAAAGTACTCAAAATGACACCAATATCTTTGATTGTTTAATATTCATTTTTACGAATCAATAAATTATTAACTCTAAATATTTAAGTATTTTTAAAATTAATAGAAATTTAATTTTATTATTTCGTTCGCACATTGATATTTTCAACTGCATTAATCATATATATATAATCTTATGGCCCCTAAAAATGACTACAAACAGAGCCCACAAAATGCTTCAAAAGAATAAGTTTTGGTCAAACAAGATAATGACTTGAACGAAAAAGAATAAACCGGTTTACTTTTTTTAATATAATGACTTTTTTTGGCGCAGGTCGTGTTGATATTCCAACCTTTTAAATTAAAATTTATTTTGACAATAACTTTTATGTTTGTAATAGTACAAGAGGAAAATCCATCATTCAAGAATAATGTTTTCGAGTTTTGGGTGTATCACAGTAAGAAAGACATGAAATATTTGTCTTTCACAATGTTTAATGTTACTTATTAAACATATTTAGGTTGAACTTGTACGTGTAACACAAGGTAGTCACTGACTTGAGATAACCATTAGAAATGTCCATATTGTCGATTGAGTTACTTCTACAATTGAGATGTGTTAAAGTCGACTACATAGGTTTGATACACTACAACAGTATACAGTTTTTAAAAAAAGAAAAGATAAAAAACTCTGAAAAAATATCTAAAAAAAAAAAAACCAAGTTAGAATCGAGTCGAACTCACACAATTTAGGTATTTTGAACAATGTCAAAACTTTATCAGAGTCAAAGATTTCAAATTCAAAATGAACCCTGTTTCTTGAATAGCGTGTGGTGAGCATGTAGCAACTGGTGGGCACTATGACCATACTCAAAAGAGATGGGGACTTGATCGAACATTTTCTTAAAAGAAGCGATTTGACCAATTCAGTTGAAATGTTTCTTCGTCTTTTTCTTTGCTTTTTAAGAGCAATGATACACAATCGAAAAAAAGGTGTAATGATTCAAAAGGATAAACCCCAATATCCTCTTTATTCAATGGCAAAAAGCTTTCTACAATGAGTGGATAATCACTTTTCATATATCAAACCGAAATCCGCATTGACCATTACCTTTTCAAATTTTAATTGTGTCAATTTCAAAAATGCTCACTGAAGTTTAACCAAAACTTAAAATTGGTTATTTAAATATATTTGTGACCAATTTAATCATTAAAATTAAATAATGTAACATAATTGATCATTTCTTTTAGCAAGATCCACTCCAGATTCGATATCGACCATCAATTGCTTTATCCGAGTTGTTATATTATAAATCTTGATATATTTTAAAACATGAGGCCAAGTAGAAGGAATTAACAGAGTGACCAGTTATATAACATTATTTTGCTTTAGTTACTAAATAGGACACAAAAATACTTTAAAGATCAATCTGAAAATTTTCTTGAAGTTCAGTAATCATTAGTAAAAATGTAAATTAACTTATTTTCAATTGGGTTGGCTAGATGTTCCGGGGCCCACCTTCATAATGAACCCGTGTTTGCTCATGAATAATCTTTAATTTTATTTTTGTATGGAAAATAGGATTTTGAATTATCTTAAAGAAAAAATTATCTACATCTGCAGTAAGTAATTATGTAGTTGCTGCTTTACGTTTCACGACTGATGTACAAGTTAAAAATTTCTCCCTTTTCTTTACTATATTTTTAATATCGTCAACTTTAACATATAGATAACATTATGGGATATACAGTAAATTCTTGTTAATTATACTATCTAATCCAAATATTAGTAAGAATACAATCGATATATTATAGACTATGTACATTACATGTATACAGATACACCGGCATATTGGTAAATCTTAAATGCAAATTTCTGCAATTTCACCTTCAATCATATTTCATAAAATTACAAGTATTGATATATTCATATGATATTGTTGGGTTTTGATATCCAACAAATCTCGAGTTATGATATAAATGTCGTAATATAATTTTACAGGTCTTGGCAAATGGTGAATTGATTACCAACAGTCAAGTTCAAATGCTCGATCCAAAATCAACGTGGACTATTGAAAGTAGTTTAAGATATTAATGTTACTCACGGCCCATATATATTACCTTTTGGATAACTTTGAATCTTGACTCATTTAACCTTATTATTGGTCCAACTAAACCCTAACCTGACCCTATATATACGTTGTTTCTACCCTAGCCGTTAGTGTGTGATTTGTGTATGAAATTAGAAGAAAACGTGTGTGCCTTAAGAGAGCATAAATCGATTGCCATTGTTGTGAAAAATCTGGTGACTTCCCTTGGTGTTTTTTTGGCCTTTTGTCCCTCTTTCATTGTCTTCTTCTTGCCTTTGTGGCTACAAATTATCACTGTTATATTGTCCTTTGTGGATGAGATTGAGGAGCAACCGAGGTTAATATATTGGTTGTGGGTGGGAGTCATTTGAATTTGTTGTTTGATAGAGAAAAGTAACGTGAAACTGAGCTCGAAAATCACCGATTTGACGATCCTTAGTGCGAGCTTTCGTGACAGATATGTTTATGTAGCAACTCAACATCATTTACTCCTAGTCTTTTGCATCTTGAATTATGGTAGTAGCAGGAGTAGTAGCAAATCCTAAAATGAACACAACAAAGACACCACAAAGTAACAAGTATCATCGGTTAATTGCCACGAAAATCGGCACTAAAGGACGTGTTTGATACAAAGTATTAGATCACATGGGACTTTACGAGGAAACTTTTTTGAAAAGCATCACCTACCTGTTTTGTTTGTGTGATGAACAGAGTCTGCCAATTGATTGTCAAATTGCCTAAAGCTCTTGGTATTTCTCCGATGATCTTATTGCGCTTGACTTGCCCGTCAAAGAGCAAGACACCAATGTTCACTGACTATATGTTTTGTATATAATGGATAAAGTTTCTCAAATTTTAGAATTTGAAAGTTCTATTTGCTAGGTCCAATCAACTTTGAACATAAACATTTTTAATATATAATTAATGCATTTCATTTATGGCAAATCTATTATTTAATTGAATTAATATTCTAATAAATTATGTTAACTAATGGAGCATGTAGATTTAAGTCTTAATAATTTGTTAATAACAAAGAGTTGTGATTGTGAGATATAAATTACATATGACTTAATCTTAAATCGTCTGTTGTCGTAAGTTATAATGAGATGCGGATATAGTTGTTACGTATAGACCATCATGTGTGACATTCTTGTGAAATAAGTAACCGATCTCCCGAGTTAAAGTATGGTGACACTTAAATAAACACGTTGATGTTTTGTTATAGAACAAAACATTAGAGACCCGTTGAGGAGATTTTACATGGATAACTATCTGAGTGTTAATAGTTAATCTCTAACGTTTGGTAGTGGAATTCATTCTGCGATTTGAGGTTATCTTAGTACCTTATATGAGGACAAT
This sequence comes from Fraxinus platypoda, assembly GCA_903798405.1. Taxonomy (NCBI): domain Eukaryota; kingdom Viridiplantae; phylum Streptophyta; class Magnoliopsida; order Lamiales; family Oleaceae; genus Fraxinus; species Fraxinus platypoda. The sequence goes on from CAIGRT010016561.1 coordinate 13,591, forward strand.
CATACTTTGGTAATACCGGATGTTGCTCTATCAAAACTCGCTAATATGACATCATTCGGGTATGTCAAGAATCATATGAAAGTTCTGAATGATCAATAGATGATTCGTCACTTTTAGATAGTAAGAGATTATGATCTACATTTCATTCAATTAAGTTNGCTCCGCTAATGGGTCATTAATACGGTACCGTTCGAATATGTCAAGAATCATATGAAGGTTGTGAATGATCAATAGATGATTCGTCACTCTTAGATAGTAAGAGATTATGATCTACATTTCATTCAATTAAGTTGATAACGAAATCCTTGATCAAAGTGTACTAATAAGTTGGAAAAGAGTTTTCGATTTACATTAACTTGATAGAGGGATGAAAAAATATGATCGATAATTGAGATTGACACAAATCCATATCTCGTAATTGATCGGATCATATTGACGAAAGAATTATAGTTTCACGGTAAACAAAAAAATTTGATATTACCCTGACACATTGATAGATGTCAATCTGGGGCGAAATATGTGAATTGATAATAAATTAAAATGAGGGTATTTTAATTTATCGATTTTGATTAGAACAAAATAATAATTCACGTTATTAGATATCGTGATCGGCAACTTAATGGATCACACACAACAGGATAATCAAAAGAATGAGATTCGCCAATTAATTAATTAGCAAGTGTTGAACAATTAATCAATTGAGTTGCTGTTAATGGGCTCGAATTAATTAATTGAATTAATTAATTCATGGATCAAATTTAATTAATTAGATTAATTAAATATTGAATTGGGTTAAACTTAAGAGAGGAGCTAATTCCACTTGGACTTATAGAACACAATTCATTATCTTACTAGTACAAGAAAAGATAAACCATAATTCAGTCATTTTTATTCTCTGTGTAGATTTTTATTGGAAGCTGAATAATTGGACAATTGTGAATTGCAGATCGTGATTGTTTGTGTTCTAAGATCAGTAAAGGAATTTGCAGAATCTACAAAAAATGTATAATTCCTATAACAGTTTCTATCTAAATACAAAACAGATTTTTTGTGAGAATTAAAATTATTTTATTTTTGTTGTACATGATTAAGTAAATTCTTAACAAGAAGTATGTCATTGAGAGAGAAACAAATATAATTAATGAGCTTACAATTATTGAAGATTAGCTTAGATTCCAAGCTCGGGCACGAGAGGTCCTTCTAGTCCTGCCTCGCCAAGGTCCCTTCAATGAATTAAAATCACATTTCGAACAATCATTTCAACCTACACCAAGTTATGGAGATTAAGAAAATTATTCGGAATTTGAGGTCGAGAGATAGATATCTATTTACAATCTTGTAACACTATTGTCTGAATTGCAGGTGACACGATACTAGGATTAAACAGTGTTGGATCCCAGCTTTGGAGGACATTATTAGGATCTGTCAGTTTAGTTTTCCAGGCAATAGAGCGTCCCCTGCACAAGACCGAAGATTTAAACTTGAATGGACAATGAAAAAGATTCTTTTTCATCTTCATTAATACAGTGCAATAGTTTACCATGTACTTAACGAACTACAAGTGTTGACCCCATTTTTTGTAATGGTTACGTAGACAACAAATATCGGTCTCACTTGCGTCCACGCAAATAAATTCCAACGCGTTTTGATCGAAGATTCAGATGGAGAAGGATGTAGTTTATGGACGTGGGAAATGTTTTAAGATGCGAGACAAAAATGTTCGAGTACCAGCAATATAATAAAAAATGATTACATATAAACAAATAATCATAAACAATTCAACCAACGTAAAAAAAAAAAAACTCAAACAGATAAATATGGAATAAGCAAGATAGAAAACCGAGTGTGCTTTCAAGTGTAAAGAGTTGCATTAGAAACAAATGTTATAAGAGTTGCTTATTTATAGAATTCTAACCGAAATTGTTGCCGTTGGATACGAACCACGTTGTGTCATCTTCCAGGTCGAAACCTCACATCACTCAATTTGCTACGCATTTAATACATTGACAACGGGCCAGCCACCATATATCTTAGGCTGACAATCCTGACATTCATTATTACAAACGTTACATCAATCATTCCAAAAGGTTGTCTGCAGATCCTCTAGAAACTAACGAGGGCTTTAGTCAAAGGGAGCTTCAGATCGAGCAAGGGCTTCTGCAAAAGCGAGTTTCGGAACAGGGAGCATCGGTTGAAAGGGAGCTTCGGCCAAAAGTGTGAAGAGATTCGGGACAGAGAGCATCAACTTTTTCTTTGACCTATTGGGTCCTTGCTGATTTAGTCAGATTTGACTCACATCTCCACGTGAACTATGACGTTGTCTTCAATTGGAGCTTCAGTGACGAGGCGTAACAACAAGTGTTCAATACAAATCTTTATTGCTACCTTTAGAGTTGCTTTCAGCAGTTGCCATGGCAATGGGAATGACAACAACAATGACAATGATGAGGATAACGAGAATGGACCTCATTTGTATACTATCAAAAGCTTTACGAGTTGTACGGTTCTGTACAATCTTGATTTGCTTATTTTTGCTAGCAGACTGTAGTTTTTATACTGGAAAATACCTTCAGATCCTATAGAATTGAATTTTTCAATCAATCAGATGAAGGTAAACTGTACACAGGATGATTGCTGACCAGGACCATTTCCAGAGATTCATATCTGTCCTATTACTTGTATATTTTATTAAAACATGGAACCTGAAAAACTAGCCTAATACTAATTTAATTCAGCTTCTAGGCAATATACAGACCGCCAGAGATTTAGCCGGCAATGCATTGACAGGATTTTCTTTGTATACTTTGCTAGGCATCATTTTCAGCTCAAAATAATTAACATATTCTACGGAGAAAATATCAAATTGGCCAGCCTCATTATCCATTTGGAAGTTAGTTCCACTTCTAACACAGTATCTTGTTCTTGCCATTGCCAAAATTTTCAACAGCAATAAACCTTCTATCTCTTTCGTGTCTCTCAGTTTTCCTCCTCAAATTTTGATCTTTTACTGGTATTATTAGGATGACTTATTGTAGAACCCCAAGTTTTGAATCGAAGATCGAAGCATTGAATCTTTTCCATCCTATATACTGATTTAACATCTTAATTTTAGGTAAATGAGTGATCAATTATGAAACCATTAATAACTTAAGTGACTTAGAAAGTAAGAAAAATACTTTAATGACCAATTTGAAATTTGCACAAACTTCAGTGGACATTAGTGAAATTAACTAAGCTACTGCTTTACATTAAGACGAGGCGGAAATAAATAGAAGATGAGTGACACTCTTAAAACCCATTCACATTCAAATCATGCATATTTACAATTCAACTTATGCCATGAGACATTGCTTTTTCTAGAGGGACATTTTGACCAATCACAAACGGTAAGAGTCAAGTCCTGAAGACCGTTCCACTATAAAATCTATCATCGAAATAATATTTTTCATTGATATCAACCTATATTGTAGCCGTGTTCGAGGGAAAACGGAAACATGAGGTCTCAATTAGAAGCAGGCCGGGAGCAAGAACCTCGTTGGAGGCTTACTCTTCTATTTGATCTGAGCCCCTGTTTGTTGTAGATTAAAATCAAAATTTTAGTAGATTTTGATAAAAGTTGATGAAATGTGTGGTTGATCAACAAGAAACTCAACATCCCCATTTTTCTCAGATTTTACTGGACAGTTTGTCAGCTAGTCAGTTGTTTATAGGTAAAAACGAATCAATTTAGTTAGTTATTTATGACTCCGATCAACGTAATATTACTTCAAGAGAAAGTCCTGTTTTTAAATATTGAATTTTCCATTATTTAAATCGTGTATCTCCATCACTTGTAGTAGCTCTATAATGGAAATTCTATGTAGTAGAGCTTCACTAGCATTGTCGAGATAAACAATATCAAAAGTGTAATAAAATACTTAAAACTACATATTAATTCACAAATTACAAACATAATGAGAAAATGTATAAAATGACTATTGTGAGGGGTTTGACTTATTCATAACTACTAAGAGCCTGTTTGGTACAACTTCTCATTTTCTACAGTAAATCAATTCTCATTTTCAACCACACATTCTTCAATAAAATAATATTTTCCATCACATCAATATTTTTTTCTTCTTTTTCAACCACACATTTCCCATCATATCACTATTCAAAAATCAATTCTAAGCAGCTTTGAACATGAAGGAGAAAATTAACATCCTTCAAATTCTTAAGAATGCAGGTAAATCGCCATATGGATCATGTAATTGCATATTTGATAAGCTGGACTGAGCAACATGGAATTTTATAAAGAATGAAAAATATTGTACCATTTCCTACTATTCAGGTACTGATTATACTGTTACTTATCACGTTTGCAGGAATCAAACCAGGAGGAGTTTATAGCATGTTTGACATTAAGGACATGTTTGGTACAGATTCTCCAATTCTACAGTAAATCAATTTTCATTTTCAACAACACATTCTTCAATAAAATAATATTTTCCATCGTATCAATATTTTTTTCTTCTTTTTCAACCACACATTTCCCATCATATCACTATTCAAAAATCAATTCTTCCCCAAAAAATCCCTACCAAACACACTCTAAATGTTGGACATTTCCAACTACTTGCAAAGATTTGAAATCGTCGAGTTTCCATCCGTTAAACGATATATTTGATAAGAATGATGAAATAGTATTAGACGATATAAAAAGAATATATTACTAAGACCTCCCCTTAGGTTCATGATGATAACATAGATGCTCCCTCCATTTTTAGAATTTTTAGAAACCTTCCATCTTAGCATAAATTTCTTATTTTGTTATTCTATCTATATGCTATATATATGTTATATTTACTTTATTCATTGTTTTTCTTATCTTAAATTTAGACAAAATATATTGTTTTAATTTAATTTTTTTATTTGTTTTTATCTTTTTGTATAGTGATTTCATTTTAATCATATTTTTGTGCGTATTGATCCTTCATTAAAACTGAAAAATTAAAATTGCTATAAAATATTTACTACAAAAATGAACTAAAAAAAGAAATCTAAGGCTCTAAGCTATAAACTTTTTTGTGTCAATTCTTTTGTATATTTATTTTATGATGATATTACTTTTGTTTTCATAGATAATGGAATTAGTGGACCCAACATTCTAATCGTTAATTACAAGAAAATAATATGTATCATTTTATTTTATTTTATTCTATCTAGATAATAAAAATAAAAATAGTATCGATAATACAAAATTAGGTTACCCGAGGTCCATGGTTGTCATGAGTAATACTATTTATCATTCCTGATGTTAAAACATCGATCTAAGTAGAGCATTAATGTGACATTAAATAAGAGGTACAAATAAATGAATCATTTAATTCTATCTTTCATTAAACTTACATAGCACAACTTAAACTGATATAGTGATATTGTAGCATTATTCGGTTGTCACTCGTGACATAGTATTTTCGCCCATTGCCACCTGCCGGCCTTTGAATTTTCTTTGTTCATAAGAGGATATTTACTTGTATATATTGGATTAACCACATTGTAGATTCATAGTAAAATCGTACAAGTCGAAGATTTAATACAACGGAACGATGTTAGCGAAGATAATGTAACTTTTTTTTTCTTTTACGTACGAATGAATAAAGAATCAACTTGCTTAAATTGAACTTGATTAGATCACGAATCGACAAATATTTTTTAAAGTCATCGTGGATGGTAAGAAATTTGTTTTGATAATAAAGAAATCTTGATAATTTCGAACTCTAATCCATGTTGCCCCTTAGAATTGTCCGGTGTTGCCCATTATCCTCTATGCCAAACTCACCTAAATGAGGTAGAAAACATAGAGACGTTAGGGACGTGCCCAAAGCAGAGAGAGGAGAAGGGACCTGGTCACCGTTCCTGAACATAGGTAAGACTTGGAGCAAGTCATTTCTTTAATATTTTAGATTTATAGAACAAAATGTAGATGTTAAGTTATAAAGATTAGGATACTAGTAAAGTGGTTGTAATATAAGTTCCTTGCCAAGCTGGCGACCTTGATCCCCTCCCCAGGACGAGGACCATATTCCTTGTCCCGCTCAGTGCCCAACCTACGGCAAATTCACCTGCACTGCCCCCGCCCCGATACCACGTTTAAGCAGCAATCAGGCCAGTCGACTATTTTGCATCCCTAGTTACAACTTATTACCTATTTTACAGTTTGCAAACATGATACTTTATATCTTGTAAAGAAGAGAAGGGACCCAAAAAAAAAAAAAAAAGTTTACATCTTCTATTAATATCCTGCAAGAGAGGGATGTTGCCAGTTGAACAACTGGTAAGAGAATGATGTCTCCATCACTGGAATTTTAAACATCAAATTACTCCATAATATACAGCAAAACTTACAAGCATGAAATATCATATTTATTCCATAACTACAAAATCCAATTTTTTTCAACAATTTCTTTGAAGCTTCTACCAGCGCATTACTTTCATTTAGTTTTTATCAAACAGACGTAATCACATACAAGAAAGAAGTAATCTAAATATGTCCATAGATTCAGCGATCGAGTCATTAAATCACGCGGGTAAAGCAAAGCTCTCTTGTGTCCACTGTGGAGGATCCATCACCAGACAAGGATCAGACTTTTCAAAATCAGCGACCTAACATTGAGAGCAAAATATATTAAGTTGATGGACATTATAGACATATGGAATATGAGAGTGAATAACAAAATAAGGTAGAGAAATAAGTTTACCTTCTCATTGCAGTTTGGGCAATAATGATATTTGTGCCATAGGCAATCCATTGAAGGGCATAGAAAGCAGACTCCAAGCATCATTGGCATCATACAACCAACAAAGGCCGCTAAACCGGGTTTATGTCTGATGAAGAAGCAAAGGTAATTAAAATAAAAAATATATACATCCCGTAAAAAATATATATGTGGAAAATAAAATGGTTAGTTGTAAGAGGTTAAAGTAGAGTACAATCTTACATCATCTGGCACTTTGAGCCTTTACCACATACATTCAATAAAATCACTGCATTTAATTGACTATATTCTGATTAATTATCTATAGTGGTTCATGTCATCTATCCAATAGAAGGAAGTCATTGATGATTTGAGGAGCATTCAATGTCCTAAGCAGAAACAATGTATGTAGTAAACATCGAATGTAAGAAAGTTCTTGGCCTCCTCACATTTAGGAACTTTCTGGACATAATTCACGGTAAAGAAACACCATATCAAAAGTTTTAAAGAACAAATCCAATGCCATTACAAGCTTCAAAACGATCTAACTTTCATGCTTCAGAAAAACAAATTTCCAGATACCATCATAAATATCAAGCTATAATATCATCACTACAGCAGCTTGGCCATTCATGAACATTACAAAGCCGGTATCATGTTGTTTTCACTCGACTCGACTCCCAAATATTGGATGTATGAATATCAAAAAAGACTTCAAAGCATACAGACAACTCAGTTTCTTTCTGGAACATTGATTTAGTTTATATAAACGAGAAACAGTGTGGGAAAGAAAGTAGCTAAATCAGCACATCACAGTATTGTGTTTCCTCTTGTAATTTTCAGCTAAAAAACAACACTGACACTCTATTAGAAGCATAATTTTGCAACTAAAGTTCCTTCATGGCACATTATATTTCTCAATCCTTTCATCAATGAATAGCCACTGCAGAGTTTCGGCTACCCACCATACTCCATCCATCAACATTCAACACTAAAAAGTTAAATCAATACTAGTACAAACTCTAAAAACCAATTTTTTACACCACTGCTACACAATCACATTGGTCGTGCTTCATTAAAACTTCTCACTCCTTCTCAATTTGATACTGTTAAACACAATTACTCCCAACATTTTGGAACTGGAAACCAGAACTCTACAATACATGAAATAGAAAACCTTATTCTCGACTATTTGTAACCCCAATAGACACAATTCGCATACTTTATACCAAACTAAAATCCAGCCTCTTCCCAGAAGAAAAAAGACATATACTTCTGGTACAATTAAAAACTAAAAATAGATAATAAAAGAAAAGGGAGTTAAGAAATTTACTTGACAGAGGTGATTCCAGTATTACCACAGTGAACACAATTGAAAGGTGCCGGCGTATCTCGGTAAATAGTCTGCTGAAGGGGGATTCCTTTTGGGTCCCCAACGACGGCGTTTGGGGGCACAGCACCGGATTGATAAGGGCTTTCACCTACATAATACTGTTGAGGCATCGGCGCTTGGTACGCCGCGTTGTAAGGGATGCCGATCGCAGGTTCCTCGGTCTTCGAAGATTTCTCCATAACAACAAGATTCGATTTTTCAGAGGTGGGTTTTAAGATTTACGATGGATCAGGATTGAAAGAATCATTGGGAAATTCTTCTCTTTAGGAAGACGATATATATATGGTTACTCGGGAGGTTGGCGGGTCTATTAGAAATTACACGTGGTGTGATTGCATTGGTGGATTAAGTCGCAGGGCCCACTGCATTTCCTTGCTTTTTAATATTATAATTAATACTCGAATGTTATATTGTTCAACACGCAGAAACGAAAATTCTTTTAAGCTTCTTATTTTGGTTGAAACTTCAAACTCGCCGATCAAAATCTTCTAGAATTTCAATTTATGAATTAAAGGGCAGAGGAATGTGACCTCAAATTTTGTTCATTTGACGTGGTCAACAAATCCTAGAGCTCATCTTGTCTACGTAAACTTAATTTTTGCACGCTTGGACAAACCGTTAGCCACACGTAACCTCCTTTGGTGGGAGTGAAGTTGGCCGTGCGTATTCCGACGGTCAAGTCAGTTGGGAACGTAAATATATGTATGGGAGAGCTTTAAACGTGAGCCTCTAATATAAAAAGGGGGTCAGCCTTGGGGGGAGTGATAGATAAAACAGTGTTATGACATAATTATAGTTTAAAAGTCTAAACTTTCATTACTCTAAAAATGACATTAAGTTAGTTTTTATAATAGCAAAAGGTGAATGAGAGTCGTTGGATGAAGATGCACGTAGCCTCATTCGTGCAGCTGATGCTTCTTGTTGGAGATATCAATCAATCATAAGTATTAAATACTAATACCATTTTACCATCCACAATGCCTAGCTTTTGACTTTAGACTTGACCTGATAGACTGGACATGATGGCGGTAGAGGCAGTAGTGAATTGTCACATTAATCACATACCAAAAATCGCCTGAAAGATCTTGTGCTGAACTCCTTTTGTGGCATCACCTCCCCCTAGTTCGGTTATTTCCTACGGGGTCAAATTAATCTAATGGGGTTGGTAAACATATTGGTTCGGCCACCTCGAAGGGGTTTGGTCAGAACAACCACGTGATACTTTGACGTGGTGAGTGGTCCATGCATGCTTGCCACGTAAAATATTTGGGGGCCTTATGAAGTGATGCGTAACCATAATCCCTGAAGTTCATGTATGGTTATTTATATAATGCGTGGACTTTTAAGTTGAGGGTTTCCCATTTTTTGTGAAGAAAAAGTAGCGTATCCCAATAGTTCCCGAAGGTAATGTATGATTATTCATATAATGCGTGGACTTTTAAGTTGAGATGTGATATTGTGCGACCTTGTTTAAAGAGGATGAACCTATTGATGCAGATGAAGCATGTTGTAAGGCTGAATTAAGCGAATGCGAGGCCCTTTGTAAAGAGGGATAGCCTGTTGATGTAGGTGAGGCCTGCTGTAAGGCTGAATTAAGCGAAAGCAAGGCCCTTGCTAGAAAGGCTAGCTTGTTCATGTAGATAAAGCCTGCTTTAAGGCTAAATGAAATGAAGGTGATGCCCTTGCTAAAGAATGTGAGCTTGTTGATGTAGACGAATTCAGCTGTAAAGCTGAACTAAGCGAAGGTAAAGCCCTTAATAAAGAGGGTGAGCCTGTTGATGTAGGTGAGGCCTGCTGTAAGGCTAAATTAAGCGAAGGTGGGGCCCTTGCTAGAGATGGAAAGCTTGTTGATGTAGATAAAGCCTGCTGTAAGGCTGAATTAAGCAAAGACGAGACCCTTGATAGAGAGGGCAAGTCTGTTGATGTAGATGAAACCTGCTGTAAAGCTGAATTAAGCGAAGGTGAGGCCTTTACTACAGAGGACGAGCCTGTTGATGTAATTGAAACCTGTTGTAAGGCTGAATGAAATGAAGCCGAGGCCCTTACTAAATCAGGGTAGCTTATTGATGTAGATGAAGCCTGTTGTAAGGCTGAATTAAGTGAAGGCGAGGCCCTTGGTAAAGAAGGCGAGCTTGTTGATGTAGATGAAGCTTGTTGTAAGGTTGAATTAAGCGTAGGCGAGGCCCTTGGTAGAGAGAACAAGTCTATTGATGTAGATGTTGACGGGACGCGTGTTACAATGATTTGGAAACATCTCATATTTCCAAGATACGACAGCGGAGCAGTTTAGGGTTTTCAATACGTGTATTGCGTGTGCATTTATAACGCTATGAAGGTGGTCAGTTACAACTGGCAGGGGTTACGCATTCGTCGGGCGCATGTTCTGCACGCATGTCCATTCAATTTCAAGGATGCGACTTTTGGTTTTTAACGTGTAAGGTGGGAGTACAGTTGTACATCTCGAGTTTTGTTGGAGCTGATCCAACAGTGGTGTTTTATTTTTTCTGCCTATAAGAGAGGGGACTTAACCATTTCTCATCTTTTTACTTTGCAAAAATTCTCAAATGCTTGAATTTTTTTTTTTGCGATCTCCGGCCATCTTTGCTATATTTCCAGTGACTACTTGCATTCAGACTTTCAGCGTGTGTTCGTGACCCGTGTAAGTGAGAACCTTGTCTCTTTTCGCTTTAGTTGCCTAAACCACCCTTGCCCAAGCCCAGGTTATTAAATTTTTTTTTTTTTTTAAAAGCCCAAATTAGCCCACTGTCCAACCACTGGCTCAATTTTTGTTGAAGCCCAATTTAGCTATCTCAATTTGAGAAACCCAATTGCAATCCTCTCTCTCACATTCACCCAATTTACCAAAACCCTCACAGCTTACAGCCTCTCTGCTCTCTCTGGCTCTGTCAACCGAAAAGGCGAACCAAATAGCAAACCCTCGAAGTCCAGCATCCGACGAAGTCAGAACGCCGTATGTGAGAAAGGCGTTCTCACAGTTCAATTAAATCTGGTTACCGAACGCCGTCTCGTCTCATTCCCTTTTCTGGCAGCAGTCGCGACACCAAGGTAAGGTCTAAAAAATCCCTAAATCTTGAGTATAAACGAGCATATTTAGATGTAGTTCAATTTAAACAAAGTTCACTCCAGTCTCCAAATCTTGACAGGAAGTTCGTTTTTTTTTTGTGTGCAGTGCGTGCGGTTGTGAGTTCAGTTCTTCAGGCCAGGCTTCCGTTCAGCCTTCATTTGCGGCGCCAGTGAGGTATGTTTGCACCTTGTGGCCTTCAATTGTGTCGTAATTGTGTAATTGTGTGTGTAGTGCAGTAAATTGTAATCTAACTTAGATGGAAATTGGAAAAGTTCAGTGATATTTGATAAAATGGAAAAGTTCAGTGATTAATTGTGTCCATCTTTGTGTCATTAACGCAAGTGCTGTATCATGGAACAAACCTGCTAGTCAGCAAAATAATCCTGCTCCTATAACAATAATCTGCCACATTAGTCAATCTCTATATATACTACTAGTATCCTTAGCAGAAATTTAAAGACAGGAACTATATATGTGAGGATGATCCCCTAACCCGAGGTCATCATTAAGGACCCTACCATCAAGCTCGATAAACTTCCTAGATTAACAAGACTAGCATGAGGTGCAGTGTAGTAATGTAGTTAGAAATAGATAAAAGGACTTGTTTATTTTATCACTTCAATTTAATATTGAGTAACTGATCATATTTTTTGATTTATGTACAAATAATGCTTTGCTTTATGGTTCTATTTTTTCATATCCAGTGCTTTTGTTAATGAGAGGTAATACCAATTGTTCTGTTTTTTTCATATCCAGGTGATACCA
>CAIGRT010016568.1:0-17139 GCA_903798405.1 Fraxinus platypoda
TGTTCACAAAAAGTGAAAATGACAATTTTTTTTTGGATTTTCAAATTTAGTGATATTTATAAAAATCTCCCTTAAAAAAATTATAAACCATACTTTATTTGTCGTTCACAAATTTTTAAATTAGTTTGTCACAAATTATCAAAATTTTAGGTTACAATTAAATAGTTGATCATAAATAACCAAATAGTTGATCACATACACCAAATAGTGGGTCACATACCATCACCACCACCAACACTATCGCCACTTGCGGTCACCCTCACCCAGCCACAACAACACCACAAAAAATAGCCATCACCGATCCAATCCACTGCCAAGAAAAACCACCACAACTACAATTATCAGATCTCCAACCACCAACAACCACTCACATATTAACTATTTAATGGGTCACAAAGTCTCAAATGCTAACCCACTCCAACAAAAACGCACTATCACTACCGTCACCATCGCCATTTTGCAACCCACCAACAACAACTTGCACCACTACCATCGCACCACCATTACTAAACAACCACCAACACCATCACCACCACCACTAAAACAACAATTTGCAAACTGAAAACAAGTAAACCACCAACAACTAGTATCAAAACAACCACAAAAACTCTGGCTAAGTAGATCAGATCGGAAGAGGAAGAAATAACACCCAAAACCCCTCCCCATGTTGACAACAGTTGGCGTCGACATCGCTGATGCGATGCTGCGAATGACAGCGTTGACGGACTGCAGCATCGGCTGACAACGCTACCGAGAACTCTCAACAACCCTCAATGCTAACAGCGTCAGCCGAAGCAGCTCCTTCATCACCGGTCGCCAGAGTTTAAATGGGTAGTCGACGTTTGAAGAAAGAGAAAGGAGAAAAAGAAGAGTGAGAATGGAGAAATGTAAAGAGAAGAGGGGGATGAAAATAATTATGGTTTAGGTGGATGAGGTAGGGTGAGTATGTAGATTAATTTAATTTTAAAATATTATTAATATAATATTAAAAAGTTTAAATTGTTATCTGATTTTTGAAAGGAAAAAAAAAATTCAAATCTGATTTTTGAATTGTGCATTTTAAAATTTTGGGTACATGTAATTTCCACAAAACAAGAGAGGGGGTCTTTGCATGAAAAAAGCCCATTCACTGGGCCCAATCCACTAGTTACTGGACTGAAATAAACCCATATAGAGCCCAGGTTGAGTACGACGTCGTATAACCCTTTTATTTCGTCTCCCTCTCCTATCCATTCGCAAAGCAGAACACAATTCTTTGGAAATGGCAGCACGCATCCTCTCCACAGCCCCAACCCGAATAACCCGACGCGAATGCAACCATACCGACCCATTTTTACCTACCCAGAATACTTTCGGACTATCCAGATTACAGAATTCATGGATTGGCACCAGAGCAATCAAACTCCCGATCAATTTCACCAATGTTAGACACTTTTTACCAAAGTACCCTCCCATCAAAGCCACAGTCTCCTTCAGCCTCCCCACTGCGTTAGTCTCTTAAATTTTATATATATTGCGTTTGATGTATTTTGTATACGATGTAGTTGTAATTTGTATAAGCTCGCATTCAATTTTTTGGTTGCTTTTACTTTAAATAGGGATTTTAGTCCGTGGAATTATAACCAATTGGGCATCCTCCCCTTTTTAAGAGTGTATTCTCTTCAACTAACCATTGGTATAGAGGACCGGTACAGGATACTTCTAGGAGAAGATGGGTTTTATGAAGCCAAGCAATTGGGAATTTGGGTTGTAGTATACTCGGTTATGAAACGAGGGAGGAATGTAATGACTCTAATTGTATCCAACGTCTTGTTTTGTAGGTTTATAAGCCACTTGGGCACCCTCCTCTGAGTCCTCTTACGAGCTAGTTTTAATTGTGAGTTCTGTCTAGTGTGCTTGTAATAAATTTTAAATATTTTTTTCAAAGGCATGCCCAATGCTAGTATATAATTCCCTATCCAAATGTATATGGTTTACTATTGCTTGAATTTATGCTGACATGTGCATACGCTGTCTAATCTTGATGGATTATGAGATAGAGTTACAATCTCTCCATATATTACGAGATTATAATGTCATGTCGTATTGATCTACATATATATGCTAATTGATATTTTGACTGTAAGCTTATTCTAAATTTGATAATTTATGCTATAAAGTTGGAATATTTAAATTGTGTTTATGTACATGCATAGTGTTACCCTTATCTACATTTGATGGGTTTGAAGTTTCGAATTGAGCATAATCCTGTGATCTACTTACTTATCCTATCTATGAAGCAGTTGAGGTTTTTTTTCGTCTTGCAGAAAGCCAGAGCCAGTTGTTTCCACTGAGAAAATGCCCAAGTGAGTTTTCAGTTCTGTATTCATTTTATTTTATTTTTCTGGTGGGGGTTTGGAGGTCGGTTGATAACCTGTTTTCTGTTTATAGTGTGTTTGTTTAATCGGTATGGTTGGTTGGAATTGTGGTGCTTTGAATTTGGTTGAGTGGAATTTTAGATGGTCGTCAAAGGCAATAAAGTCATTTGCAATGGGCGAGTTGGAAGCAAGGAAGATAAAGTCCCCGACCACGGGCACCGAAGCTCTTCTCATGGGGATCTCGATCGAGGGTCAGTCGATTTTTTCTTCCTCAATTTTTCTTCTCGTTTTTTAGGATTTTTTTTCCTAAATGCCTTTGGTCCACTAGTTCAATATATATATATATATTATTATTATTATTTTTATTTTTTATTTTTTTTTGGTGGGAATTTTATTGATTAAGTTTGAGTACATTTTTAATTTTGGTACTTTTTAAGCTCTGCTCTCGTTGGAATTGTTTACATCTCCTTATAAATCAATGAATGACCTAAAATTGGGATAGAAATGGTTAGATGATATGAAAATTAATTTTTGTTGTCTTCCTTGGAGAAACAACTAAAATTCCTGTCTTTTAACGCAATGGAAAATTGCTAATTATCATGCTAGAATTGTTAAGCATGCTTGGACAAATAGTACAAGCCCAGTATTTCTAAAGTTTTGTCTAAAGATTTATTACAATAATTTTCATGTTTTATTTGGAGGAATACTGCTCATGCAATCCAATTGATATAATTGTCGGTTCAGAAACTGTCACAATACTTTTCAATTATCTTAGTGTAAAAAGGAAACGAACTTCAGCTTAGGGCTGTATGGAGGCTCTCTCTCATTTAGCTGCTTCAGTATAGCTGGAGATTTTATATGTTTTCTGTTGATCGTAATGCTCTGTTTGAAAATGAATCGTAGAGCTAAGCTCATGAAATATGTACAGTTACACATTTCTCTTCTTTCATTCTAGAGAAGTCTTGTTTGAAAGCTTGGAGAAGAATATATATCTGACAGTATGTTTAGTTTGGTAATATTTTGAAAATTGCACTTACAAAATTGAGTTAAAACCAAGCAATTTTCATCGAACACCAATATGGCCAGGCAATTGTTTCTCTCTTACAGCAAGTCAAGTACCTGTGACTTCCCTGATGTTATTGTTCATTAACCCCACTTGGAGGGGTGGATGGGGTGGAGAGTGAAGGTCTTTTCTCTGTTTTTTTCCTAACTTATGGATACTGCTTGTCTCTGGATCATAAAGAAGTAGGTCATCAGCAAAGATTGGTTTAACAAAATAAATCATGCTAAATTGTTCCTAGAGGTTTTGGTTGTGTACAAGACGACTAAGAAAACTTGATAATGGACATCAACCTATATTTGACAATGTTTTGGTGACATTGCAATGGTATACTTGTAAATGTGAAGGGTGTTCGTTTATGGTTTTGGGCAAAAGCGCATAGTCCATGTATCTCGGAGTATAATTTCATATGTTGTTTCTGAATGATTGAATAAAGTCATTTCAACTTTGTGTTACAAAAATACTAGCCGGATTCTAGTTATTTAAACAGTTTACATGCGTGCATCCCAACCTATGCATCAAATTTCTTTTAATATATACAAATGGGCTTTGATACTTGGACTTTTCGAAATGGACAAAGTACCCGTATTGGATACGACACGACACGACACGACATAGGTGTATGTATGGAATATGTGTTGAATCCTCCAAATTTCAACTGGATCCTTCGCCGTTTCTGCTTCTGTCCTTTTCTTTTCCTTCTCTTCTCTCCTGTTTTTGCTCTCACCCTCTTGGCAGCGAACTAGGTTTTCCCTTATTTTTCTTCTTTAATTTTTTCTTTCCCCCTTTTTTTTTCTTATTTCCTCTCTGTATCGATGGTTTAGGGATTTCTTTATATTAAATGAAAAATGGGCTCATGCTACTTAGTATTCCATTAAGTCTAAATTACAAGTAAGTCCCTCATTTTTTATTTATATATATTTAGTAATTAACTTCCCATAATTAAAAGTTAAACCCCAAAATTCTATTTTATTCGTCTTAACCCCTTATTCCATACTCATTTATTTCTTTGTGAACAATTGATTTTGGTCTATTTAAAATAATATCTTGGGTTAGTAAAAAGTTGAAGTTTGAGAAACGTACTCACGTATCCGTGTCCGAAATTTGGATTCTTTTTAGACATGTCTGGGTATCCTATATTTTAAAAAATAAAATATCTGAAATTTAGATACATACCTATATCCAACATTGAGGGGTTGCTTAATTAGTCAGTCCTTGAGTTTGCTCCCCAATGGTCACCAGTTCGAGTCCCCTCAGGGCCACTGAGGTGAGTATTCGGCCGCAAATTTCAGGGCCCCGTGGGATTAGTCGAAGTGCACGCAAGCTGTCCCAGACATCCACGATTATTAAAAAAAAAAAAAGATACATACCCATATCCGATTCTCGTACCCGAGTACAAGCATCACAGCAAATGGGTAGCAATAACATAATCTCACTTCTTATTTTTTGAAAGTTTAAGAATATAGGAACACATAGGCACTACTAGTATTAGTTTTATAATGGGAGGTAGTTAGAGATCAACTTAATCTCACTTCTTATATTTTCTAAAAGTTTAAGAATATAGGAACACAGAGGCATTAAGAGTATTAGTTTTATAACGGGAGTTAGTTAGAGATCAACAGAGCTTCCACGAAAAAAAATAAAAATAAAAAATTGCATAATGAATAGACATGTTTGGCTAAGCTTATTAGTTACTTTTAAGTAACTTCTTTTGCCAAAAACGCCTGAGATTTTTGTAAGGTGTTTTTTTTCCTGGATTTTCATACAAAATCTTACAGTGGTAGTAAGTTTACCTTTATTTATTTATTCATTTATTTTCAGTTTGGCCAAAAACAGTATTTCGTGACTTTAGAAGATCATACTTCTATCTTACATTTATTAGCCTGCAGGAACAAATTTTGCTTCAAAATTTTTGCGTGCAAATGGAATTACACTTCTTAAAGTGCGTGAAGAAATTGTCAAATTGCGTGGAAAACCTGATCTGTACTTTTTCAGTCCCGAGCATCCGCCTTTAACCGAAGATGCTCAAAAGGCCCTTGATTGGGCTATTGATGAGAAGCTTAAATCTGGTGAGTTTCCCGATCATCACATTTTTAACGCGGCCTTCTAGAATATCTTTTTTATTTGTCATGAATTTTCCTCTTTATCTTCCTAAGAATGCATTTAGGGCCCGTTTGGCATGACTTCTGAGCAGTCAAAAGGAGCTTTTGAGATCCAATAGCTGTTTTTGGACCCTTTGACTAATTTAATGAAAGTGTTTCTTTTAGTTAGAAGTTCTTTTAAAGGAAGTAGGTCCAATGTGGCTTCCACTAAAGCACTTTTGGAATAGGAAACTCTTTTAAAAATTAGTTTTCAAACAAAAATTAAAGTAGCTTCCTCTCTTTTACAGGGAAGCAAAAGCAAAAGGCATGCCAAACGGAACCTTGTAACGACTTGGTGTTCTTTTTTAGCTTGCATTTTTATTACTCTTTTTTTCGAACATGTGGGGGGTTTATGATTTAAATGGTGAAATAATTCAATTTTGTGGTGATTAATTTGTTTCCATCAGATGTCGGAACAAGAGTCTTTGAGTGCAGGGAAAATCTTAACTACAAAATAACATTTATTATCAGTTAAGTTTGTCTCACGACTGGACAGTCTGGACTGTGGTCCAATATTGGCCAATTAAAGTCGTCTCATTTGGCTAAGCTTAAAAGAATAGTAAAAGTTCCTTTTGCTCCAAACATATTTGGACATGATTTTTTTCCCCGATAATTAAAGTAAAAAAGTTACTTGCTTGAAAGTAACTCTTATTTTACTATCAAAATACGTGACTTATTACTAACTTGAGCACTTAAAGAATTATTTTATTTTTAAAACTTATTTACTTTAAGTAAACTTTTAAAGTTTAGCCCAAGCAGACTATATTAAGCAGTGGCTATTCATCACTAGTATGCTGTATTAGTTTAAATATCAATCAGTGCTCTGATTCTCTAATTCTACGAGAACAAAAGGAAATATATGGAACGATGCATTTACCAAATTCTAAAGCTCAAGCTCATGTAGAAATGAAAACTTGTTTATACTGTCCTTTGTTGTCTACTGTAGTGTACCAAACACGCACTTGAAGAATCTATGTTGTACTTTTGCTTTTCCTACTCATTTTAGTAACTGTCCGCTCCCTTATTTTTGATGTGAAACGCAGGCAACGACGGGGAAATTGCTACTACTCATTTACTTCTCGGAGTATGGATGCATGAAGAATCACCAGGATACAAAGTACTGACTGCACTAGGCTTCAATAATGAGAAAGCTAAAGAGCTTCGTTCTTTGATATCTGAACCTGGATTTGTAGACTGAGAGTAGTTTCTTGTCATTTGGATTATTGTAAGAATGTAACAGTCATGTGTAACAGTATCTTTAGAAGTGTTCAAGAATTTAAGTTCATCCCATTTAAATAAGTTAATTTATCTTTCTTTGATACATTTTTTTCCCTTTTAAATGAGATGGTTTGACTTGATATTAACTTATATGTGTTCAAGTTAATTTCTCAATAAAGAATGAGCAAACGCTAAGCATCAACTTACAAGCTTGTTTCCTCCATAGCAATGCAAAATTTGAGGTAAGATTGTTTAAATGAAGTTTGCCTAGAAGCGTGCACGTGATTAAATTTCATTGCATATAAATAATTGCATAAATAATTTATTTGTAGAAATCCTAGATATTAATCATAATTGATATATGATTAATCATCCATAACGTAGATTGATTGTTAGGCTAATTTCTTGTATATCCTAAATTAGAAGATTCTTTTTTTCCTTTTTTATTTATATTATTGTACTATAAATATGGTGTAATAGGTATGTACAACTCAATCAAAAACTATAGAAAATTCTTATTTCATTCTTCATGGTATTAGAGCTAGTGTTCTCCTAAATCGAGCTAACAATGGGGACGTCTTTGTCACCAGCCAGGAATCGATGACTTCGGGAACTCGCACGAGTCAAATTGAGAAATAGCAGGGAGAAAAAAAATACTTCGTCCACTCCAAGCAGCAACACCTCAAATTCATATCAATTGGAAAAGATCATGAAGATAATTGTTACCCTTCAGTCCTCTAGTCATAAAAAAACATTCATTCTAGTTCCTTAACCCATAGAGGTAATCCCTTGAAAGCTTTAACCACCTTTCGTACTCGTACTCTCTGGATTATAGACTCAGGAGCATCTGACCATATGACCGATTATTATCATCTATTTTCAACATATTCACCATGTGCTGGAAATATGAAAGTAAAAATTGCAGAGATCCCTTTCTCAGGCAACAGGAAGTTTCCGTATTTTCGATTCTATCACTTTAAACTCCTTCAAGTTTCAAAATTATCTTGTAATCTGTTGTCTATAAGTCAGCCGACTAAACACTCCAATTGCTTTGCTAAATTTCTTTCATTTCATTGTGTCTTTAAGGACTTGTCATCGGGACGATGAATGGAAGTGCTAAGGAGTGTAAGAGACTACTACTTTGAGTAGGCTAAAGTGAGTAACCAGAGTCAAAATGCTATCTATGATTCCATTTTTCCCTCTAAGAATAGTGAACTCCTATTATGGCATTCTAGGATGGGTCATCCTAATTCTCAATATTTGCAACATTTATTTCCCACTCTTTGTTCCAATAAATTATCTCTTGATATTCAATGTGAAGTGTGTGAACTTGCAAAATATCACCGTACTTCATTTCCAAAGTCCACATACAAACCCACTATGCCATTCATTATGATTCACAGTAATGTTTGAGGTCCTTCCCATATTTCTAGCCGAACACACACAAAATGGTTTATCACATTTATAGATGACCATACACAATTTTGTTGGGTCTATTTGCTAAAAGATAAAACTGAAGTCCATTATGTTTTTATCAATTTTCACTCCATGGTCCAAACATAATTCAACACCAAAATACCATTTTTACGTACCGACAATGGTACTAATTATTTCAATCAGTGTTTGAGTATCCATCTTCATGAACATGACATCATTCACCAGAGTTTATGGTTGACACCCCTCAACAAAATGGGATCACCAAACGAAAAAAATAGACACATCCCTGATGTAGCTTGTGCCCTAATGTTCACTACCAACATGCTAAATTTTTTTTTGGCGATGGTATCTTGACTGGAACATATCTCACCAACAGAATGCCTAGTCGAATCCTTTCATTTGTCACCCATCTTCAAAAATTTCAAGATTCATCTTCTCACTCTCGATCAAGTTCCACTCTTCCCCTTAAAATATTTGTCTGTACAAAATTTATACGTGTCCATACACACCAGCAAACTAAATTAGAATTGTGAGTCACAAAATGTGTTTTTCTTGGTTATTCACCTTACTCAAAAGGTTACAAGTGCTATGGTCACGTATCACATCGCACATTTGTTTGTTTTGATATAACATTCTTTGAAACCACTCATTTCTACCCCATTCCTTTCCCGTATCTCGGATCTTGAATCACTCGGTCGGTGACTCTTTTTTCTTTGATTTTTTCCCAAACATCGATTCTATCACTCTACTCTTTTGCCGATTACAAAAGGAAGCTTACACTTAGAGGAATGTGTAGAAAAACAGCAGAACAAAGATGTACTTGTTTACTCACAAAAGCCAAAATCAAGGCTCAATGTGAATCTCACACATAAGGTACCGATTGCACTCTGCATAACCGATGGCAGCTCAACATAACCAAGAGTCTTCCCCTAGATCAGATCAGGTAATAGAACTTCTCTCTAATACTCTTAAACTTGATAATATTGATTTACCTATTGCACTTAGAAAATAACCTCGTTCATGTACTCTCTATCCTATTTCAAAATATGTATCCTACAACGCATTACCCACAGAGTATCGTGTTTTTACTTTTAACTTTGATAGTGTGAAAATTCCTAAGAATATCCGAGAGGTATTGGAGATTCTTGAGTGGAGAAAAGTTGTGATGGAGAAAATGAGGGCGTTCAAAAAACCTTTGCACCCTGGCTAAGTTGAACACAGTTCGAGTTCTTTTGTCCTTAATTGCCAACCTAGATTGGCCACTACAGCAACTCGACATAAAGAATCTTGAATGGTGAATTAGGAGAGGAGGTTTTAATGACACTACCCCTAGGTTTTTGTAAAAAGGGAGAAGAAACAAAGTATGCAAGTTGAAGAAATTGTATGGACTCAAACACTCTCCTAAAGCATGGTTTGATAGATTTTTCGAAGGTAATAAAAAGGGAAGGTTATTGTTAGGGACAATCGGATCACATTATGTTCTACAAGCAGATTAATGGGAAGAAGGCAATTTTGATTGTATATGTAGACGATATCATCTTAACTGGAGATAATATCGAGAAGATGGAAAGATTGAAGGTCTTAGCCACTGAATTTGAAGTTAAGGATATAGGTCAGATGTGGTACTTCTTAGGAATGGAGGTGGCTAGATCGAAAAAAAGAATTAGTGTTTCTCAATGAAATCGTTGACTTCTTAACTGAAACGGGCATGCTCGACTGTAAGTCGAGTGATATGCCCATTGAAGTCGGAATGGTATAGGATGCAAGAAAATCAGTTGAAATAGAGGGGTATCAAAGACTTGTTGGTAAACTAATTTATATGTCACACACTAAACCTAGTATTGTTTTTATAATAAGTGTAGTAAACCAGCATATGCACTCGCCAAAAGAAGCTCACCTAGAAGCTGTGTACAAGATACTAAGGTATTTCAAGGGGACTCCAAGTACAAGTATATTTTCAAGAGACATGAAAGAAAGAAAGTGGAGATCTTTACAGATGCTGATTGGGCAGATTTGCGCTTTTGTATGTGAAAACTTAATCACTTGGAGAAGTAAGAAACAAAATGTAGTAGCCAGAAACAGTACTAAAGTTGAGTTCAGAGCTGTTGACAAGGGATATGTGAAGGATTGTAGTTAAAGAAATTTTTAAAAGAACTACAGGCCATTGCAAGATTACCGATCAAACTCTATTGTGATAGCAAAACTGCCATCAATATCTCTCTTAATCTCATTCAACATGACCAAATTAAGCATGTAGAAGTAGATAGACATTTCATCAAAGAAAATGTGGAAGACGGAGTTATTTGTATGACATATGTTCCTAAAAAATAACAAGTTGCGGACATCTTTACTAAAGGATTACCAAGACACAATTTTGATGATTTCATCTGCAAGTTGGCAATGATCAATATCTACAATCCAACTTGAGGGGAAGCGTAGAAATCCTAGAGATTAATCATGATTGATATATGATTAAGGGATAATTACAGCAGCGGTCCCAAACCTTTAGATTTTTTGCATTTACCCTAATCTTCAGTTTGTGCCACCAGCGATTCCAAACCTTTGAAAAATTAGCACTCAAAGTCTAAAATGACAGAAAATGTGAATTTCACTTCAGTTGACCTGAAAAATGGAAAAATTAGATATTTTGATAATTTTAAACAACGGCATTTTCGTCACTTAGAATAAAACAAAAAAAAAAAAAAAAGAAGAAGAAATTTTTCCCATCCACAACCGACCCACTTCATCTTCTTCACTCACCTCACCTCACGTCACCCCACCCCTACCCACCTCCAAATAAACCCAAAACCCAGAAATAACACCTATACGCTAGTCACCGTCGGCCACCTCAACCCATCTTAACATTTCTACAACAAATAATAGATAGAAAAAGTGAAAAAAGGCATAAAAATAGCATGTTTGAGCTAATTCTACGGTGGAAAAATTCTGTGTCCAAAAACTAACCACAAACAAGTTAACCCTTTCCCAATTGAGGTATATCAAGAATAAGAAAAAAATAGTTGGAGAGAGGCAAGAGAGAAATGGGTTGTTGTTATTGTTCTCGTTTGAATGAAGATTTTGTGACTGATTAGTTGCAAAAATCCATCTCTTCCAAATGGTTTATTCTTCTTCTTCTTCCATTTGCACTAAATGGGTTTGAATTTTCATAGGACAATATGGCTTTTTCTCAGGTATAATTCGCCTCCTTGTCGCCTTTTGGTTGTGCTTTGATGAGGGATAAAAGTCGTCGGAATCGATGCACCACCATGCTCTTCAAGAACGATCTCAATGACCCGGTTAGTACCTGTATTTTTTTATGATAATTCTCACCCTCATCGTCATATCGATTATACCGATTTATGGGTTCATCAATCCCAATGGCAAATCGTCCACTCCAAAGCCATGGTCGTGTATCTTGGGTGCTTGCTCAGTATTTAAATGGGAGAATTCCCCAACACATTCTGAAACTTCGATCGAGATTCCTAATTTACGAGGTGATCTTACCAAAAATCGTCACCTGTTTAATTCCGAACTTGATCACTGAGATTGATCACGAACAAGATCTTCCAGTACCTGAAACAAAGGCGTCGAGGTGTGTCCGCGTCGCCCCTTCGATGCTTAAGTCAGACAGGGAAGTTGAGAAAATACATGCGGAATATATATGTAAACGTACCTTGATAATGAATGAGAGAGCCATATTTATAATGGTAGGTAATTTAGTTCAAGTAGGATTCGTATCCTTATTTTCAGGAGCGATTGTAGGGATAAGCATTGGATCATAACTAGGAGTCCCAACTTATGTTTATCCAAGATAATAATCCCTTATGACTCAGGATTCCTTCAGTTGGGGTGATTGAGTAGAGCTAGGATCCTTACTGGACAAGGACTAGTGTATCCTGATCGAGGAGTACTCTGGAATAGACCAAGTAAATATGCTCGAGGACATTGATCCCGAGGATTGCACAGATGACTCGAGGACATTTTATGCTCGAGGAGTAAGGAGCAGTAATCAAGGGGGTGGACCCCTTGGGAGTCCTCGTGCTCGAGATAAGGTATTAATGACCATATCATGATGTATCTCTTCCCGACTTCCCTGGTTTAGAAATGGAGAGATTTTGAGGCCGAGGCCAAGTGCTTTCAAATTAATTCACCTTTCTGTTGCACCAGGAGTAATTCAAGAACCACTTTGGCAGAGAACGTTTCTTATGTTTGTGAAGTTAGGTTCGACTTCGTTAGGAGTTGGGCAAAAAGATAGTGTCGATGAGAATGGGGCAAAATGAGGTGGGAAAGGATGGGTTGAGGTGGCCGACGATGACTTGCATGGAGGTGGTATTTATGGGTTTTGGGTGAGGTAGTAGGGGTGAGGTGAGGTGAGTGAAGAAAATGAAGTGGATGGGTCGTGGTCTCGTGGATGAGGAAAATTTTTGTTTTTTTTTTTTAAAATTATTCTAAGTGATGAAAATGCCTCTGTTTAAAATGGTATCTAATTTTTCCATTTTTCAGGTCAATTAACGGTGGAATTCACGTTTTCTGTCGTTTTGGACTTCAGGTGCTAATTTTCCAAAGGTTTGGGACCGCTGGTGACACAAAGTGAAGGTTAGGATAAAGTCTGCAAAAAATTCAAAGGTTTAGGAGTTAGGAGCGTTGCTGCAATTATCCCTATGATTAATCATGATTGATATATATTGATTAAATCTTTCCATAACTTAGGCTAATTGTTAGGCTAATCTTGTATCCTAAATTAGAAGATTATTTTTTTCCTTTTTATCGTTGTACTATAAATATGGTGTAATATGTGTGTACAATTCAATGAAGAAATACAGAGAATTCTTATTTCATTCTTCATTATTATTTATTAAGATTTTCTTTTTAGTCAATTATTTGTCTTTCGATCGAATACACGGTCGAGCAGTAGATCACAAACGCTACAAGTGTAGGAACGATCCTGGTCAGCGATGAACTGGTATTGACCTTATCAATATCTCAAATCAATGTATGAGGTTATCCATTTCGTAATTTAAGTTTTAATGGAGTAACCTACAAGTTCTTGCTTTATGTCTTACCATCATATAATTAATTTATGAAAAATGCCACGTAGCCTCTAATTAATTTAAAAATATATTTAAAAAAATTCTTTACATTTTACTATTTAAACTTTTATGGTGAGGTAATTGAACAGAGAAAAAATGGAGCGACTTGTTTACAAATGAGTGAGTAGATTAGCTGCTACAAAACCAAAGAATTTCATTCATATAGCTATTTACAAAGTTAGAAGATACACACATCCTCTGATGACCACCACCACCTACCAAAGGAAATTTACACACTGAAAATAATAGTTATATGATGTACTAACAATTCACTATGCCAACTTCGGCTCTTAACGATGCAAAAACTAGGACTTTTTCATGAAAGAAACGTCATGAAACTGAATAACAAGTAGCTATTTTTCCTTCTTTTTTTCTGTCACAAAGATGATCAGTGGTCGACCTTGTGAAGTATTCATCATGTCGAAGACTCTAAACATAATTTAAGTTGATTTACTGCACGAATTCCACATAACTTTAGCCGTAGTCAACTCTCAGTCGCTTCAACTCGGCCTGGAAACTCGGGCTGGACTTTAAAATTCGATATGCAAGAGTCCTTATGTCCTCTCGTGAACAATCTCGTGATATACGAACAAGCTCCCACAAAGCACCTCCATTTATCATATCCTTTGTGTTGGCCTCTGAAATGTAGTGATCCAAGCGTTAAAGGCACGATAAATCTCAGAGTTTGAGTTCAGATCTTATGAGATGAAGTAAATTGTACCATGTTGTGCTAAATGGCAAAGCGCTAGCTCAATGTGACGCCGGATTTGCGAGGCTTCATTGTTGGCATTCTGCACAATCCATGGAAGGGTTCCGTCTTCAATGAGGAGAGACTTCCCAGCTTTAGTTCCTGCAATAACAAGACAATAACTTGTACAGAGAATTTCGCACGAGTGTTATAAAAGCATAAAAACCGGATTTATGTAGTGCAAGTGCAACCTGCCTTGTCAAATCCAAGATGCAGGTTAAGTACATGTTTGTCAAAACTTATAGTTGCTTATTAAGTAGTGGGTTCCCAAAAACGTGTGGTTATAAAAAAGGTAAAAGTCGTGGATCCTAATAAATATGTGGATGAAAATAGAGTTTGACCATTTTATAAGAAATTATAAGCTTTGATTAAATCAACCTGCATATTTACAAATACTGGTGACGAACCATCTCGTATAAAAACTTGAGCTATTAGAAGAAGGGAAAATTTATTTATTTATTCAAATTGTGTCTTCAACACTCATCATGTGCAAACCCAAAAAAATAAAAAATAAAAAAAGGCACACAATTTTTTTTGTAAATGAGTGGTAGGTAGACAAGCACCCAAGATCTTTCCATGCTTTTTATGTGATAAAGAATAGAAAGAACAATTCTAACCGTTAATTTGAATAACTGTACAAGAATGGTATATACAATATTCAACTAAGAGCCAAAAATGTATAGATCACAACAAATATGGCTTTCAACGAAATCACACAGCCTTTTTGGATCTAACTGAATAAGCCTAAATGTCGAAATTCCCAAACTGTGGTTTATACAAAGGTGTAACTCTTCCGGACTACTAAAATTAGGTGGTCCGGGCACAGGCAGTCAGGCCTAACAGATTTTGTATGTTTTTTATTTTTATTTTTTTTGTAGAAAAATTGATTTTTCCTTTGGGACTCAGCAGAGTCCAAGACCGCACTATGCAGGGCTCTATGCAAATAATCTTTTGGCCCCCATCCATTCCTTTCTCTATATCTTCAAAAAAGAACTGCCTACGACGACAATAAAGCCAGGGTGGGCCAATGTCCCCTAGAATGTGCTTGTTTGGTAGTACTTACAAGTTGTGGGTCCTATAAAAAGTGTGAATAATAAGTGAGTAGTCAGATGTGTGCCCTATGAAGTGTGTGAATAAAAAGTATGTTTGACCAGATTATAATATAAGCTTCGTCAAATATGCTTCTAGATGCCTTGGGTTATTAGAGGATAAAAAATATTTAATAGTGCAAGAAGAGCCTAAACATGCATGCATAATCATGGGATACATGTATGGGTTTTGCTTGTACGTGTGAAGGTGCATGGATGGGTGTACAAGAGATTCACCTTGTGTGGATATTGTTCTTGACTCACATTTAGCAAAGTTTGCAATTCCACGAGCTACTTGAGCAAGAACATCTGGATGCCTACATCTAACCATTCCCAGCAAGGCACTAATACCACCATCTGCTCTTAACTTCACTTGTAACTTATCTGGGAATATAAAATAGATAATGGTAATTAAAAAAAAAAAAAAAACAAAAGGAATGAATGGTGGCTCCACTTTACAGACGGGTCCCATAAACTTCAAAGAGACAGTCTACGGTAGCAATTAGCTTTCAAAACCAGTCTAATAAATTAGGAAGACGCTAATTCGATTGATAGTATAAAACTGTAATCCTTACTCGAGAGCAATCATGAATTAAACTAAAATAAAAAATATGAAAGCATATATATGCATAGATTTACGGTGCTTCATCCTCAATGTGAGATCTACGTCCTCTTCTTGTCAGAACTTCTTTATTTAATTAACTTATGTAGAATTCCTATGACTTCTACAACAAAAGAAACGGACCAAATCTAGAAAATAAAAAATATTGAATGGCCTATCAACTTACCATTGCCGCAAAGATTAGCAATGGCTCCAGCAACCATGCGTAGTGTTTGAGGATCCTCTGCATTGGCTGCCGTTAATGATAACAAACTTATTCCCCCTTGAGCCATTATGAGCTCCTGATTGGTTTCTGTTTATCACCGAGAATCAAATTCATAAGCAAATAACACTAAGATATCAACTCTGTACCTAAATCATTTCAGTCCAGCTAATGACATATTACCATTCATTGCAAGATTAGCAATTGCCCCTGCTGCAACTCTCTGAATGGTCTCATCGTTAGAGCTTCTCAGGAGTGTCAGCAACGATGTAAGACCGCCAGCTTCCACAATCTTCTCCTGATTTGTCTCTGAGAAGTATAGAAGTGAGTAATAAATGATCTAAATAGGACGAAAAGCTATGCCCTTGTTTGATCCCCATTTTTCTCAAAATACATTTTTCTCTCTTCTTTTCAACCACACTTCAATAAAATAATCTTACAAGCAATCCAAAAACTTTTCCTTCATTTTTAACCACATATTCTCCATCAATCTACGATTCCAAAATGCATTCTACACCTTTTTACTCCGAGTTTGTTACCCTATACTTGTAGCAACCTTCAAAATAACCTCGGTTGACAACAACTCATTCAGACCTTCATTAAACCTATGCATGGTGACCAGTTATCTAACAAATAACGTAAATACAGCAGAAAGAAATAGGGGTTCCCTAGTAGCCTTTATATCCATCAGTTGAAAAAGCCATATTCATATATTTTCTCTACTCTAATTGAAATGTCTAAGAGAATTGATAAAGTTTTTAAACAAAATACTACTCCAGTGACAATATGAAACGTGATATGACAGCGCAACAGGCTGTTTGATCTGGGTTTTAAAGTTTAAATTATTACTTTTTTGGTTGGAACATTCATTAGTGGTAATGCAGCAGCCCCCTTTAGCTTCTTATGTTCTCATATTGGGAGTACTAAATTTTCCTCCAGTTTTCTTCAATATGACGATTCACTAAATTTTGCTATGTTCCCAAGGATACAGCCTGTGCAAATCATGTCCGGTCATAAAGTTTCAGGTCACATGCTTCTAAAGTGGGAGAAAGTACATCCAATTTCTTTTAACAAGTTACGAGCAAATAACAGCGTTTTAAACACCAATTCTCCTTGTCCTGGTAAATTAGGAATTGTTGTTTTCACAAACTAAAAAGAAAAAAAGGGGGGGGGGGG
>CAIGRT010016576.1:0-29012 GCA_903798405.1 Fraxinus platypoda
CCGAAAAATTGCCTCAAACTTGGCCAAAAAATCTGAAAATTCAGTGATCGTTTTGAAAGAAATTTCAAACTTCAGTGACCGTTTCTGAAACTTTGAAACTTCAGTAACCGTTTTGAAATTTTCAGGTAACTTCAGTGACCATTTGTGAAATTAACCCTTTGACAAAAGCATATACTGCTTTAGCAATACCATTTTCTTATCATATTCGTAACAACAACAAAAAATTATGCCTTGTCTCGGTAAATTTCCTACTTGTTTAACATAATCTCACTGTAACAAAGAATTACATTAAGTTCTAAACACCTTCATCATCTCTGAAAGTGTTGAGTTATAAGACTGATGTTAAGATGACAAATTGTATTTAGTTGGGGATTAAAATTATGAGACAAGTCTCCCTTTTAAGTTTGAAAAAAGCAAGATACTTTTCACCAAAAGAACAACCCTTTTAAATCATTAAACTCGTTTGATATTATTAGTCTTGGGAAGAAAATCAAGACAAAATAAACTACTTTTGAACAAATACACACGAGAATAGTGAATTTTACTCATTTATATGCACTATCATTCTCTATATAACCCAGAAAAACATACAAGTATAAACAAATAAAACTGAAAGAAATGTTACCTGTAATTCTGATGATTGTAAAATTGTTAAGCTAATTATGAAAAAGAACTTTCCATTCAAAGCAGAATCAATGAAAAATGATACCAAGAAATCTGAGTGGAATTCTTGGGATTTGAGGAGATAATTATTTGTCTATAATGGGATTTTTAATGAGGGAAGTTTTGAGTGGAAGAAAAAGAGAAAAGACAAAGCAAGGCCAGAATGAGAGAAGATAAGAAGATGAATTATGTATATCTATCTGAGATCAACTCTGTTTATGGAGGAGAAAAATGATAAAAATATGGTCAAGGAAAACAGTCCGTGAAAAGAATCCAGAACTGCCAAAAAGCTTTTACTTGATAATGATTTTTCTTTTGATTAGTGAATGAAATGGCTGGACTATGCGTATACGTGGGGGACAGCACAACCAAATATATGTATGTATACGATTTAACATTAATTGTGAACATTGTATCCATCCTCATCGAATTTCATAGACACGTCTTATCATTTATCAAGAATTGTAGGAGTGTCTGAAAAATAGTATTAGCCACTCAGTAATTTGTCTTGTTATATTGCTTATTTTTAAAGTCAAGAGTCCATCTTAAGGGACTTTTTAGACAGATTTATTGCTCGCCATATCGCAAGAATTTCAACTTTATAAAAAATATAAATCACAGGCCGATAATCCATCGTCCCATTTGATCATTTAATATAAGAACTCGAGCTTTACAAAGAGGCCACTTACATATTCATGTAAATAGTCTGCAATGCCTTTCGAGTGTAAAATGAATTCATCTTTTGCTCAATTTGGCGATGCACAATTTTCATACATAGATGATCGTCAAGTTTTAATAACATATTTTTTTTTTATCTTATTTAAAACTTAAAATTGTTACAGAAAAATTGCTCAAATAATTATCTTCAAAAGTTAATGGAGTTCAATTTCTTATCGCTGAGTGGTGGATGCAGAATGCAGGGGCTCCACAGGTCCACACCGATTATTGATATAGTTGAGCTGCCTCTTTCTCACAAGAGGACCTAATTAAAATATACTTGTCTTATATAATAATAGTTATGTCGACTCGACTTGACTCTATTAGAAGACGGCCAAACAAACTTTTTTAAATAGCGAAATTTTTAAAAAAATTATGCGGGAGCTATAAAACTCGATATTTAATATGTGTGGGCCACATGAATTAGAGTATTCCTTAGTGACAATTATATTTCACAATAAAAGGGAAAAAAATGGGAGTGGTTAGCAATGACCACATCATTCTATTTAAGATTCCCCAAAAAGTGCTTAGGTTAGACTTTAGGGTTCATAATAATGGAGGACTTCAATTCAAAATTTTGTAATTAGATATCTGAATTGCATCAATTGTTTGTTCACATGCATAACATGACTACAATTACCTTAAATCTAAAATATTTACCAAAAAAAAATAAAGTAACGAAGTACTAATTCATTTTATGTATTGTTTATGACGCTCACATATAAAACATATATGAATGTTTTTTTCTAAGTGATGTAGACAATATCCCGTATTAAAACTCAAATGGACGTGTAAAAAAACAAAGAATAGATTAATTTATAGAGTATAAATTGACAAGGATATTGTCATAGATTCCCCATCGCAATAAGGAGAAATTAATTTAGTAAAATTTGGACAACCTTGTAAATTAATACGTCAAAATCAGTCTTATGTCGGTCTCCTAACCTATTCTATGGTTCTATATGCTTTGTGTGAATTGAATTGACCCATTACCTATCTTCATCATTCTTTCATATAATTATTAATGTTTCCTTTCATTTCTTGTTTATTGTCAATTTTATAGGGTTTAATATTCTTAATATATATATTTTTAATTCAAGGGATTATTAATCTAGACAGACTTACCTGAGTAATGACATTTAAAAATGCATCATTTATTGTTGATGTTACATCAATTTTGTGCGATAAACAAGTAATAACGTGTTTGACTCTAGAACGGCTAGTGAAAATTCTTAACGAACTCACAACTTATTTGGTAGGCGAGTATCAAGATATAATTTAATATATACCAATTTTACACAACTAAATAAAATAAAAATGTGCAAGAGGACGATCTACTTCGGCACTTGTGCTAACACAACTTGAATCGCATGTTAAATTCGGATCTATCATTGCTCCTCATAGATGGAATCACATGTTCATGAATTAAATCACGACAACGTCAATAAGCCTTTCATAAAAGAAATAAATCAAGCACCAAATTACTACAAAAAAAAAGGAGGAGAGAGAAAATGAATAATATAACTTAACAATCAAACAATTAAAAATTGAAGTTGTTGATTCCTTAATAATTTCTTACTTTATGTATGATGACTCAAATATGTAAAAGGAACAAGGAAAATCTTGAGAGTTAGCATAAAATCTTGGTTGATGCAAGGACTGACTACGACGCATTGGGTTCAATGATATTTCATTTTAATTGATTATATTATATAATTGTTGTCTGAATTTAGAATAATTTATCGAGAACTGGCTATGAGGATCTTTGTCTATGAAATTACATCCGATAAGGTTTTAAGAATGAATTGATTTACTCCTAAAATGAGTTGAATGCAAGCAAATTCTTAAACAAGTAACGTTTCTATAGATTCGAGACTAACTTCAAGAACATTCAAAAATAAGTTAAAATATTGTATGTAATGTATTATAAGCATGTAAAATACTAGTAGAGATGAGATGCAAGACAAATTGGATGAACATGATCATAATTTTTATTTATTTTTACACTTATGTTTAATCTTTTTTATCACATTCTTTCATTAATTAGCATGTCTTGTCATTGATAATGATTCTCTTACAAAAATTATATTAAAAAAAGACTTATTTGTCTCTCATACTTTTAAAATATTGGCTGAAGTGAAAGATGCAAACGAACAAAAGGCACTATAAAAATAAGAATACGATTAACCCAACTCTAAGTAGTCAGGACACAAGTAGCAAACGTAACTAAATTGTGGGTCATTTTATTTCCATTACGAGAAACAAAGTCGTTGCATCCAACTTCCTGAAGATGAACTACAATATCTAAATAGTGTAGGATTTATATTCTTGTAGCACAATATAAGGGTCCTTGGAATTATGTACAAAGATTAATTTGCAGCCAAGAAAAATAAGAATTATGGCTAAGGACATCTTTAAATATATCTATGGTGGTACTATTTTATGTGAAAAGTTACAATTATTATTACATTATACGTAACGTGAAAGCATACCAACTAATTAAAAACAATTTCAACATCAAATTTAGTTTTTGTCTTCTTCCATTAGACAGCTAACACGAATCTATTTGTGTTTGTAACTTAGAATCAATTTTTGAGCTACAGTACAAATAAGCATGAAAACTTTTAGAATGATGCTATGTGTACATAATCATGTATACACGGCCTTACACCCCCCCCACACATACGTGTGGGCCCCCTCCATGTGAGGGGGGTGTAAGGCCGTGTGTACACCGTGAGGTGTACACATAGCATTATTCAAACTTTTATACACCAAAAGCATTCCAAAGTGAGAGAGTTTACAAACTATAAAAACAATATTTACACTAAATTAAGTAAAAAATTGCTCAATTAAACCATTTTCAAGCAAGTTCAAAAGTCTAGATAAACATGTAAAATACATTTATCAAAATCACTCGAGATAGTGGGAATAAAGTCCCATATCCACTGGTAATAAGGATGATCACGAGTTTAAAAAGCGAGTTGTTCCTCTCTATATGCTAACCATTTAATTAGAAACTACAAACCTCAACACGGTATCAAAACAATGCTCATCATTTGAGCCTTGGGGATACTTCGTTTGAGGAGAATTTCTTGAGAAGTTGCAAACAAAAGTCCTACTTGAGCTAGACATGCATATCATCTTGAACTTATAAGGAAATTGAACTAACCCTCTTGAAGGTTTAATTTTTAATGAACTCCAAATATCAAATAAGTCAATAATTTGTCGACACAAATATTAAAGGTGAGATACATGCTAATAATTTATACACAAGTATATTTCAATATTTCGACACATGCTTATATTTGAAGTTTGTAGTAATTTTACAGAAAAAAAAAAGCATAAAATTTTTCACTCACCCACACCATCACTTGTTTTTATATATGCCTAATATGCTTAGAGCAGCTCCCAGAAATTCTATAAACATAAGATGTTTTCTATTTTAAAGAGCCAACTTTTAAAATTATGCCATAAACGACTCTTTTTATCAACATTTCAATTTAGAAACTCTCTAAAATTAAGTGTTTAACTTTGTCTCCACTATCGGAAGGCACGCCTTGTGCTGGTCATTTTCTACAGCAGCAGTCAAAGATCATTTGATATTATGATGGCCAAATATAAGATACACAAATTGACTCAATATCACATGGATCTTTCATGAGGGTTTCTTTTCTTCTGTATTTTTCTTGTTTTGCAATTCATATTTTACATTTTTGTGCATTTATTGATGAAATAACTTGATGTATTTGTATCCATTTAGAGAGATGGGACTTCTGCAAAATAAGTAGCTCGGTTAGTCTTGCAAGGTGGTCAAGTTGAGAGATCAGCCATGGTATGAGTTTCAATTCTTAAGTGAGCAAGAGTATGTTAAGAATAAATATAGAGAGTAAATGCTCGGAGTTGTCTAAATGTTTGTGTAATTGACATAAACACCAATATTGGATGGCTTAATGATGGCTTACGAGTCTCGAGATCACTTATTTGGCTTAGCACTAATAAATGACTAGTAGTTCCACTACTAAAAAAGTAGATTTTCACCGACGGATAATTACCGGTGGATTGCATCCGTTGGCAATCAGATTATTTGTCGGTAAAAGTAACCCACTTTTAACTACGGTGACTAGTACTATGAAGTTATTCGATTGATGAAGTTGAACGGTAACATATGTTAACCTGTCAATATTTATGTTATTCTTTGTAATAACAATTGATAACATTGAATGACTAGCACTTTGAAGTTATTTGAAGAGTAACATGTGTTAACACGTCAATATTCATATTATTCTCCATATATAATAATAGCTAACACCTATACCTTTAAATTATCCTGGCTAACTTCTAAATACAATCTAGCTAGTATCATATCGAGCTCGTTAATTGAAACTACTCCCATATCACGTTATAAAAATACTTTTAGTTATGATCTTACTGGATTTCACGAGTTAATATAATGGACGAACTCTAGCTCAGCTCGACTATTTATCACATAATATGACCGTATTTAATGTTTATTCTACTTTGTATCCATCCTTAAATTAGAAAATGATTGTTGTAGATGTCTTATATATGACAAATTAAATCAAGGAGTTGGCATGAAATGACCATTAGTGAGTCCCCCATCTTTGCTTGTGTTTTCATCAAAGAGGTCCAAAGAACTATTGTTAGTCAATTGATTAATCAGTTGACAAAAATCTCAAAACCCACGTGGGACTTTGTTTCTTTTTTGAAAAATATTAATAGGCAATGGAATTATCACAAAATGTGTCGGTCAAGTTTACCGTATGAGATATACCACTTCTAGTAGATTTCTCTTATCGTACACGAGTTTCAAGTCAAAAGTACTTAGCGAAACCTGATCTCAATATTGACTTGAGCTCGAAAATCAAGAAATGTAAATTTTGAGCACTCAATTAAAGTGGAATGAGAAGTAGCAGTTTATTATCCTTCTCAACACATAAGACGTTTGAATTAGGGATGGACTAAATTTTTTTCTTAGATCGAACTAATATATATAGAGAAAATTTTCACATAATGTTTTTTACATGCAAAAATGTAATTGGGCTTGGGTTGCCCTGTATCACCACCACCTGGCCCAATCCATGTCCAAGCCCAGACCATTTCACACGGTTCAAATTATTTTTTAAATAGAAAATTTCATATTTAAAATATTAAGTATGGCTAATTTTAAAATTAAGAAACGATGTTTAAAATTTCAAAAATCAGATTTTAATTAAATTTTATTTAAGAAAAATTACTTAAAAATATATTTTATTAATTAAATATATTAATGTCACAATTCTATGTTATTTGATCACGAATTATTGAATTAATTGATCACAAATTATTTCTCGATCACGAATAAAATTTTTTATATATCACAATTTATTTATCAGTTACAAATCACAAATTTAATAAGTCACAACTCAAATTTTTAGGTTACATATTATTTATTGTTCACAAATTATTGATTACATATTATTTATTAGTCACGAAATATTAAATTAATTGGTCACAAATTATTTCTCGATCATAAATTATCAAATTATTGATCACAACTTAACAAAGTTTTAGGTCATACATTATTTATTTGTCACAAATTATCTATTTAATTGGTCACATTATTTATTGGTTAGACATTAATCAAATTATTAGTCACAATCAATCACCACCACTTCCACCTCAACAGATCCCATTAACCGAGAGCACTTTCGCACTATCCAAAACAGATCCCGTCCATTGTAGCCGCAATGGCATCATCATGCACTTTCAAAATCAGATCCAATCGATTGTAACACTGCGGCACTATCCAAAATCAGATCTCATTTTATTAACAACGGCATCATCGCATACAATTAAAATCATATCCAATCAACTGTGGCACTGCAACTTCGCTGTGCGTGACGTTGACGTCATCGCGAAGGGCCTTCTCGTCTTTTGACGACGTTTCCTGACGACATTGTTTAATGAGAGAAGATGGGATAAAGAGAGAAGAAAGAAAATAGAGATGATGAAAATGATTAGAGTATTGGTGTGGGTGGTTGGTTGGATATGAGTTAGGTGGGATGAATATGTATATTTAATTTTGTAATATAATTATTAATATTTAAAATTTTAATTATCATCTGATTTTTTTAAAAAAAATTGTAAATTTTAATTTTGAAATAGGAAGTTTAAGACTCTAGTATGTCGTAATTTTCACTTTTTAAAATATTTTCAGACCCATCTGCATATTTTCATACCTATATTGTTTACAAGTGGTTTTTAACACATTTCCATAATATATATATATATATATATGATCATTCATAGCTTGTAGTAGTTAATTAGTTATAAACAAATACATACAATTTACTTCTTTGGCCACTTCTTTGTGGCAATATCTCCGCGAAAGCCCCGCAAACCCGGCTGCGCCTAAGGCTCAAAAGAGCAAAGTTCGTTCTCTTATTATTATTATTTTTTTGTCTAACATAATGTACATTAGAAATCAATCTCTTTAAAATTAAATTTCTCATCGACATCTCATTTTTCAATTCCTTAGTTGTCCTCACGAAGTTCAAATATCATCTTTAGAATTTTTTTAACTGACAAAACTTGATAAAAATTGTATTCTTATGCTTCAAAATTTTGAATTAAAATTTGAAATGGTAAAAGTTCTTGTCGGGTTATATTAATTAATTTACATTTTTATCCTTTTCTCCTCTTACATTTACACACTCGTCACCCCCTCGGCAGTACTATGAATACGAAGGTCATAATAGTCATTTTACACCTTTGCAATTTCCTACACACTTGAAATCCGATTCAATTAGGGCCAAAAATCGAAACCTAAATTTTTTTTCTAATCTCAATGACCCTCAAAAGTTCCAAAAATTACGTCTTCAACTCCATCTTCCGTCCATCCAAATACTATATATATCAATCTATATAATTACAATTTGTATTTGAAGACCCTTTGCAAATTCAGAGCATATCAGTTTCACATAAGGTACGCGAATGTTTGATCCCAATTTGATGCCCAACTTGAATAGACGCCGCCGTGCTGAAATTCAGGTACTGAGCTAAATTTATTTATCCTGCTTGTGGGTTTTTGTATATAATTCTATTTACATTCAGATAGGCGTAACTAGTGATATGAATTTCAAGTATTGTAGTTATATGCGTTTTCGCATTTCATCAATTTGGTTTTTTGATTTGCAGATACCCTCTCGAAAATTCTGGATTCATTTAGATATAATTCTCTCTGGGTACTTTTGCGATTTGAGGTAATTTGGACGTGGGGGGTGATTTTGGCTTGGTGGGTGCACATTGGAAAGTTCCATTTTTTGATGCAATTTGGAATTTGTCAGCGGAAAATTCCATTTTTTGATTCTTTTTTGAAGATTAAACAATGATGGGTTTTGCGTTCGACATGGTTGAAGTTGTGTCTACTGTGTGAGTATATGAAAAATAATGGATGGTCATACATTGATCTCAGTTTTGAATGCAAATGCTAATGTTACTTTGGCAAGCCGTACTTTTTTGATTGGAGAAGATGTATCAGCAGTGTCCAATGAGAATGCAGGTATTGCATTGGCAAACCATACATTGTCGATTGGGCAGGAGTTCCCAGATGTCGACACTTGTAGGAGGACATTAAAGGATATAGCTATAGCTATGCATTTTGAGATTAGGATAGTAAAATCCGATAGGAGTAGGTTCATAGCCAAGTGCTCCAAAGACGGTTGTCCATGGCGTGTCCATGTGGCTAAATGCCCAGGAGTTTCCACATTTACCATTAGGACGCTTCATGGGGAGCACACATGTGAAGGTGTTCAGAACCTCCACCATCAGCAGGCATCTGTGGGTTGGGTTGCACGGTCCGTGGAAGCACGCATTAGGGATAATCTGCAGTATAAGCCAAAGGAGATTTTGCAAGACATTCGGGATCAACATGGGGTTGCCTTGTCTTATATGCAGGCATGGAGGGGAAAGGAGCGTAGTATGGCTGCACTGCATGGGACTTATGAGGAAGGATATAACCTTCTTCCTGCGTATTGTGAACAGATAAGGAAGACTAATCCTGGTAGCGTTGCCTCAGTTGTTGCCACTGGACAAGATAATTGCTTTCAGCGACTATTTATTTCATATCGTGCTGCAATTTATGGGTTCATAAATGCTTGTCGGCCACTTTTGGAACTGGAGAGGGTTCATCTCAAAGGAAAGTACCTGGGAGCGTTGCTTTGTGTTGCTGCTGTTGATGCTGATGATGCGCTGTTTCCATTAGCCATAGCTGCTGTTGATGTGGAGAGCGATGAGAATTGGATGTGGTTCATGTCAGAGCTGCGGAAGCTTCTTGGAGTAAATACTGACAGTATGCCTAGACTCACTATTATTTCTGAGAGAACGATCGGTATGGTGGAAGCAGTCGAGACACATTTCCCTAATGCATTTCATGGTTTCTGTCTACGATACATCAGTGAGAATTTTCGTGATACATTTAAGAACTCAAAGCTGGTAAATATATTTTGGAATGCTGTTTATGCACTTACATCAGCTGAATTTGAAAGTAAGATCTCTGAGATGGTTCAGATTTCACAAGATGTTCTTCCGTGGTTTGACCATTTCAACCCCCAGCTGTGGGCTGTGGCATACTTTGAGGGGGTTCGTTATGGTCATTTCACATTGGGGATCACAGAATTTTTGTATAATTGGGTATTGGAATGCCACGAGCTTCCTATTGTACAAATGATGGAGCATATCCGCCATCAATTAACGTCATGGTTCAATGATCGCAGAAATATGAGCATGAGAATGACTTCAATACTTGTTCTGTCTGCGGAGAAGCGGATTTCAGAGGCAATCACTGATGCTCGCTGTTACAAAGTACTTCGTGCAAATGAAGTTGAATTTGAGATTGTCTCGACTGAGCGGACTAACATTGTGGATATAAGGAGTCGAATCTGCTCATGTCATCGTTGGCAACTCTATGGTCTCCCATGTGCACATGCTGCTGCTGCACTCACCTCTTGTGGGCAAAATGTCCATTTATTTGCGGAGCACTGTTTCACTGTGCACAGTTACTGTGAGACCTATTCACAGATGATATATCCCATCCCCGATAAAAGCCTTTGGAAGGAGCCTGGTGAAGGAACTGATGGTGGAGGTGCAAAAGTTGATATCACAATTCGTCCACCTAAAATTCGTAGGCCTCCAGGAAGACCCAAAAAGAAAGTTCTTCGCACGGAGAGTTTAAAATGCCCAAAGAGAGTCGTTCAATGTGGTCGCTGCCATATGCTAGGACATTCTCAAAAGAAATGCACATTGCCAATGTGATCCTCATATTGTGTTCTTGTAAGCATGATTTAACGACGTGTACTTATTAAATGTCAGGATACTAGGCTTCAGTGGCGTAGTTTCACCTGTTCTTTGTTGTGATCCTTGTAATCATATGACTATAAACTTAGTTGTCTTCTCATTGTTTAATTAATCAAGTTCCTTCCATTTCATCTCTGTGCAGCTATTTTATCTTGTCTACTGATTTTTGCTGTCTCAGAAATTCCTGTTTTCTACTGAATGCGAGTGATGCAGAAGTAACACAGAAAGCTCGCTCCACTCTCTTCATTAGAGGTGAAGAGCAAAACCGAAGCCTTTCTCCCTATATGTCTTCATTACAGAAAAAACCGAATCTTGACTAAAATGCTGTATATTCTTCTTTAGCATTACATACAAGAAGCGAATTTTTGAATAGAGACTGTCAAAAAAAAAAAAATTAAAATTCTTGACCGTAAGTTCGAGGAATTTATGAACTCCTAATATTTCCAATGTTCATTTAAACCAGCAACTAAGCGAATACGCAAAAAACTTTATCTATAAGATTGATTTTGTCAGTGTCTTTTTACGAGAGAGAATAGGTGTGAGTGTGAACTAATTTGCACAATCCTTGTTGCTAAGCCGCTTCACAGGGCTTTTGAATTTCTCCCATTTTTTCTACTCACAGCCTCGCATAGTCTGCAGGGTAAAGTGTCTAAGCTAGCTGCTCGGGTCCTTCTATAATTACCCAACACACCACATCTCCTCCATGCGTGATATTCTGCATAAGCTACTGGATCATTATCTAGAGCCTTGACATAAATGGCCAATTCCTCCATAGAACCAAATTGCTTCCCGTCTATAATGGAATGAGGAGGTACGTAGTCCCAAGCATTCAGGGCGCCAAAATATGTGGGAACTGCTCCAGAATCCAGTGCATAAAATAGTTTCTCCGTCACATAAGTATCAGTCATTGTGTTTTCAATTGCAAGGACAAACTTATAATGGGACATGGCACAATGTAGATGAGCCCACCATTTAGGAGATTCGTTAGCATCCTTCATGCACTTGGGATAGAGGGAGAGTGCCTGGTCGAGGCTTCCAACATTGTCAAGCACTTTCCAAACGAGTGGTGGGGCAGCAAACTGAGAAAGCTTTTCGCAAGCTGGTTTCTTTGAGGAAGACAGCGTGATGAGGACCAATAAACAAGAGTTTCTTAAAATATCAGAATTGTAATTAGTTACATTATTGACGTACAATAGCTTGATGGAAATCACACAGTTGCCCAAGTAGCAAGTTGGTTCCCAACCTTTAAAAAGAAACAAGTTGGTTCTCAACCTTTTACTACAGTTACACAATCAATTCCCTCCAACAGGTAAGTCCGACAAATAGTCATATCTCATGGAAACATAGCCCAATTCAAGAGTCTTTCGAGAGATTCCAAAAAAAATAAAAAAAGTACCAACGCAACATCGAAGAAAAAGCAATCAACTATATGCTTAACTTATGCCCCAGGAATCCTTGGACACAGGGGGAAGGAGCTAATCTTTTACTAGAGGGAAAGCTGGGGAAAAGCATTGAGCATGAACCTTTCATAACTAAGACTTGGACAGTTTGTGCAAATATAATCAATGTTCAAGACCAACTTGCTACTCCGGCAATAGGTTAAGGGCTAGGGAGCACTTACATTGTTCTTGACAGAAGATAAATGATAATTTCGGTTGTTATGAAAGAGTGCCCCAGCATATGTAGACTGCACATCATCTTTGGCATGATAACTAATAAAAATGTCCTCATGAGCTGACCTCATCCTGCCAGGTTCAAGATCCATATATACACGTAGTGGATCTCCAGCACGCCTCTGCCAAACAATGTTACCGACTGAACGATGTTATATTGAAAATTGACTGCACGTAATGGTGTAGCAAGGGGACGTGAAACAGGTTTATTACACCATGTAGTACCAGATAGGTTTTGTTTGTAACACAAAAGTGTTCAACAAACTAGAACTTGCAGTTGATGAAAACACTTGTATTGTACTATTCTGCATATGCCTTACCGCTCAAAATTTTATTATGTATACAAAGTGGATTAAGAAAGAAAAAAATCTTACTTCTGGCTTTAAAATACACATAATGCCTGCTCACAGACAAGAAGCATAAAATAATAACATCAAACTGAATCAGAATGAATTTTATTTAAACAGTGGTATATCGGATTTCTTATCATTAAAAATAAAAAGGTAAATGACAAATACGGCCTGATTACACAACTTTTTTATTGTTCAGTGAAGAATTCACGTTGAGAAAGGCCTTCAAGGAACAATTGTGTGGCCGTATCTGGCAGTTTTATCGACTATGCTATTTTCCCAATTTTACAGGAAGTATATGAGCAACTGACATGAACAAGTATCAAGATGTACACATAATCTCCAATAATAGTCAAAAAATAAACAGCACTGAATTGCGTATGCATTTCTACTTTTTCACACCTCCATTACCAGCCTTTTGTCCAACGAAATTTGAAGTTGATAACAAAGAAACAATCGAAAATTGTATCTGATTACGTAAGCAAAACAGTGTACTG
Organism: Fraxinus platypoda; assembly: GCA_903798405.1. Taxonomy (NCBI): domain Eukaryota; kingdom Viridiplantae; phylum Streptophyta; class Magnoliopsida; order Lamiales; family Oleaceae; genus Fraxinus; species Fraxinus platypoda. The sequence continues at coordinate 13,255 of CAIGRT010016576.1, forward strand.
AGCTCCACATTTGATTTACGCCTTCTGATTTAAAATATTTATGGCCATAACATTCCAAGAATTCAGGTTTTCCAAGCGCAAGAAAGTATAGAACGATCCACAAGTGAGACAAAAAATCCTAACCCACAGATAAAATGATTTTTTTTTCTTCACTCTTGGTTCTTTCTCATTTACACGATACGAACTAAAGTAAAAATTTATTGCAAACAGAATAAGTATTAAGCCATTGGTGATCTTTGCTAAGTAAATAGGCTTGAGAAGCAATTCTCGAAAAATATATCTAAGAGTAATCTGGCAAGGACAATGTAATTTTGGTTCTTGCTGTTAAATATATATTAATCTCTAATTTCAAACTAAATAACGTTTCTTCAATCCCTATATCAAATACTAAATCAACATAATCATAGGATACCTCCTTATTTAGGGACTATTCTCCAACTACATGCAAGGTAACATACTGCAAAATTCAAATTTCTTAATTAACAATATCGAGATATAAATTAAGAAAGTACCTGAACTTGAGGAGTTGTGGTTTCAAACAACAAGGCATCAGGTTTATCAGAAAGAACTGAAGATTTAGTCCACATACAGCTCAACAGCTTGCCTGTAGCAACAGGCAGCAAAGGTTGCCTGCTGCAGCCATAAATAAATAAAAAAAAACCAAAATACTCGAGCCGGCTCGGCCCGTTAAGGCTCGGGTTGAAAGTTCGGGCCGAGCCTCATTTTTTTGGTCGGGCTTTGCTCGGCTCTGTTCGGGCCCAAAAAAGCTCGAGCCGAACCCGAGCTTTTTTTTTTTTGCTCGGGCTCGGCTCGGCTCGGCTCGTTGACATAACTAAATGTAACTGCAATAATGTTGATGGATTTCAATTGCATACTGCCAGGAAAAGAATTCTCTCTCTCTCTCTCATGCACTGGATTGGAAAGAGAAAGATAAATATAATTTTCATGGTCAGTTAAATTTTTAACACAGGAAATTCCCATTCCAGTTTTACAGACCAATTAGTCAAAGATGAGGCATGCTTAAAAAAATTACTTATAAGTGAATTCATAAATAAAATAATTTCTGTTGACATATTTTTAGCCTCTATTTGTCCCTCGTTGTTTCAAAATTCTTTTATCTACGTATTCATTTTTAATTATACATTCACACAATAACATATTCTACACATAAATTTTAAATTTTTTATTACTTTTCAACCAAACATTCTTCAAGAATTACTATTCAAAATAATGTTTTTTCAAAAAAATGACCACCAAACGGGGCTTATTGTTACCAAAGTCATTTTTATAATAGATGGCCTTTGTAGCATGTATAATACTTTGGGCTCACGAGATGTTCGATGGATTTTATAGTTTGAGACCTAATTGTAGAAACATCACTAGTGTCTAATCTTTGATTGTTTGGTTCTTTTGCCATCACTTTGGTAGATCTTGGATTTTTTTTTTTTTTTTGGCATGACACTGTAGAAAGAAACAAAAAGAGTTTAGATCTTATTCATATAGTTCTTAACTGCTAATAGTATCTTGAAGAGGCTTTAAATACAAAAATACACTTTATTTTAGAGAGTCAACATTAAAAAAAATTAGTTCCAAGAGACTCTATTTGAAAATGAGTAATGCTATGGGTACATAAAGGTACCCATAATGTTTGACATAATGGCCACATGGATGGCCCCTATTGGAGGGTTGCCGGGTATGTCAAACATTATGTAAAACATTATGGTGATCTAGCATTTTCCATTTTTTAAACTGTTCAAACCACATTTAAATTGATTGATCAATTGACATCTAAAAAATTATATTAAATAAAATATGAAAAGAAATCAGTAAACTTTTCTTGAGAAAAAAAAAAATGAAGAGTTAAAATAGAGAATTTATTGGAGTGTATAAAAACTTTGACAGTCTAAATTTAAAGATGTTCTATATAAATAAAGAGTTTATTGAAAATGCCCTAAGTGTATCTACAAGAGTTAATACTTAAAAATAAGATTCAAGAAATTCTCCATTTTAACTCTTTAAAATTAAAATAGAAGGTGGGTTTGTCTTCAAATCAATTTAGATAGTCAAACTCACTCTCCATTCTTAATGTATAATGATTGCATTTAATAAATCACATGTTTCAATACTTTATTTCTTAAACTATTCAAACCGCATTTAAATTGATGGACCACTGTTATATAAAAAATTATGTTAAATTAAAATATGAGGAAAAATCAATAAATGTTTATTGAAAAAAGCAAATAAAGAGTAAAATAGAAAGCATTGTTGGATTGCATAAAAATATTGACTCTCTAAATTTAAAAATAATTTCTATAAACATATAAGAGGCTCTTTACGGATAAAGAATCTCTTCGAAATGTTTTTAACTCTGAAAATGCAATCCTGCAGTTGGAGCTCTCGAGCAGGGTTGATGCTGGTTCTCCACTCCACATCAATATGCTCCGACAATTGGCCGTGGAGGAATTGCTTAGTCACTTCCGATGAGCTTGGCAACTCAACATGTCCTAGTTGTCATGGGCCATGTCAGGATTGTACTTCAAGGGAAGTAATTCAAATAAAAAATCTAAAAAATGTAAGAAGACAAAAAACAATATGTTTTTCAATAGTTGTTTAATGATTATATCCTGTAACACCTTATTTCGAATAAATATTTTTCACACTATAACACCTTTTTCGTACTTAGACAAAAAAACATTTTTTCTTTAAACGTAAGTAAATCAAAATCACTCCTAATGGGTGATGTTACGTAAATAACTAAAGGAAGACTTCAATATCTTATCATTAATTTATGTCCCTTGATTTATAGAAAGTGCTTCCTCGTCCAAGATGATTAAAGCACTTGCTCACACGAATCACCTAATACTTGGAGTATTAGACACATCTTGTTCTTATTTAATCATATGACCTGACTCAATGTGCTTGGAATTGATAGGCGTCATCATAATCGTCATTGTCAACTTCTTAAGCAATGCATTACTCAATGAATAATCACTCTGTGAAACAATTAATAATGCTAAGTAATCGGTCATTGAACCCAAACTTTTTTATTTAGAATTATTGTCTCCTCCACGTTTTCCAAGTCAGTATTCAACCTTTCACACTACAAAACTCTTTAGCCACCTTATCTTCCTTCCACTGACATACAATTCATAAAGAAAAGTAGCAAAAAGAAATTAAATGAATAATTAAATAAATTATAAATAAATAGAAATTGATTAGTATTACTTGTAGATTTCATAAAATATATGATAAAAATCGATTTGGAAATCTATAAACATGAGCCAAACATTGAACGTAAGTAATATGGGTTCGACTTTCACCTAAAATGATAAAAGAAAAGGTGACTTCAAATTATTAGTAATTGACTACTAATCCATTTCCATTATCCTCCATGTGCCAGATATGGAAACACGGATGACAAACTGTCAAATATCCAATAAGAACGATGAAGTAAGTGTGTGTGTGGTTGTGGATACAGCAAATTCAAATCACGAAGACAGCTAAATTGTACTGTATTTCATTCCTTACAATTAGACCCCACGAGTGACCTTTAGCTTCTGCTATATTTATTCATCTTTTTCTTCAGGTCCCCACCTGCCACCACCCCACTTGGACCCCCCACCCCACAATCGCACACTGATTCTCTTTTGCTTTTTGTTGGATCCCACAGTTACTCTCTAGTTCTATCACAAACACAGAGAGAGATTCTCTCTCTAAAGACAGCAGTCAACCACTGAGGAAGAAGGAGAGAAAGAACCCTACCCTACCCCCACCCCACTACTTCCACTTGTTCAGTTGGCTAAGGAAAGCTTCATCACTAAGAAAAGATTGGAATTCGACCATGTTTGGAGTTTCAAGAAAATTCACTTGAAAATCTTCACTTCCACAGAGGATGGAATTTAGGGAGCCACATGGCAAAACCCAAGGGAGTGGCAGTGGCTCGGACCATCATGCCCCAAATCAAGAACCATCTTCTCTCCAACTAGTTTCTCTTCACCATCAAAGTCAACCTGAACCTAACCCTGGGTCCGGCCAGGCCCCAGCCCATGGTCCCTTCATGGGCTCCATCTCCATGCAATCAAGAACCAGCTTAGGTTTATCCTCTTCTACCACCACCACCGCCCCTACAACCTCCGCCGTGAACAATAAAGTGGCCAAAAAGCCATCGAAAGATCGCCACACGAAAGTGGACGGCCGGGGGCGGCGCATCCGCATGCCGGCCTTGTGTGCAGCTAGGGTTTTCCAGCTGACAAGAGAATTAGGCCATAAATCGGATGGTGAGACAATAGAGTGGCTTTTGCACCATGCTGAACCGTCAATTATAGCTGCCACTGGTACAGGTACAATCCCGGCTAATTTCTCCACCCTCAACGTGTCTTTACGCAGCAGTGGCACCACCATTTCAGCTCCACCGTCCAAGTCTGCTCCTCTCTTCCTCGGAAGCGCCACCGGGATGCTAGGGTTTCACAACCAGCTATCTTCCAGCACCGGGTTTGGGCAAGATCCGGAGGAAAATTACATGAAAAAGCGGTTCAGAGAAGATAGCAGTGGGGCAGCTTCACCTACAGCTTCTAAACTGGGGAGATCAGGGGTGCAAGATCAAGAACCGGGTTCAGAACAAAAACCCAGTTCAACACAGCCGTCCAATTTCCTCCCTGCTCCCGCCATGTGGGCGATGGCTCCTGCCGCCACCAACGTAGGCAACGCCTTCTGGATGTTGCCTGTGACGGGAGGAGCCACCACGACCACGGTGGGTCCAGGGCAGCAAGAGCACCAGTTATGGCAGTACAAGGCATCTCCCATGCAGAGAATTGGTGGCTTCGAGTTCCCAAGTGGCGGCCGGTTCAGCCCGGTTCAGCTTGGTCCTATGGTGTTACAGCAGCCACCGCCACCGGTTCAGCAGCTCGGACTCGGCGTGCCCGACACTAGTAACATGGGAATAATGGCCACCATTAATGCATATAGTAATAGTAGGACTGATTTAGGCATGAATTTGGAGCAGCATCACCATCATCAAAATCAGCCACAAGGTAGCGATAGTGGAGATGAAAATTCCAAAGATTCTCAATAATGTCGGTATTAATGAATTATCAGATGTCCCGACTGGTCAAATAGAATCATCAAATTTCAATATTGCAAATTTTCTGCATTTTCTTGTTGAATGATTGTAGAAGTCTTACCTTTTTCATAGGTTAAAGTTTCAGATTGGTGCGAATAATTTTTTCTTGTTAATTATTTGTTTTCGTCCTTTCAATTTGTTGTTATATCAATATGTAAAACTGAATTCATTCTTCAGCAATAATCAACTTCAAACTTTCCCGGCCTTGATACTAGTTTGAAGTCATAAATTTCCAGTACCTTCTTTCTTCATTAACATACTAGTTTAAAAAGAAAGGTTATTGAGAGTTTGATTGTCAATCTCAAGAGTTTTGCCAACCTTAAATTAATTGTTTGATAACATAATTATCATTTATTCTCCTAGTACATGGGACTTTTTTTGCCAAGCAATGTATATGTGCTACGATGACAACACTTGATTCGTAGTTTTTTTTTTTTTGCCAACTGTCAATGAAAAAATGACAAATGTCCCTCGTTATAACCCAGGGCAAAATCCCTACATATAGCAGCTCTCCATAATTACAAAAGTGCTTTTGTAAAAAAAAAACATATTTATTTGACTAAACAATAATTATTTCCTACATATCTCATAATTTCTTCATTCATAATTACATTTATTTCTATATATAATATCTATCATATTAACATTTTAATTAAATTACCTTGACCCAATTATTTTAAAATTTATCAAATTAATTAATATCTATTTGTTTAAATTACACACAAAAAGTGCAATTTCTATTATGTATTTTAACCAATAATGCTGTGTGTACTGACACCCCGGATGTACACATAACAAAATTGTATTTTGACATACCAGTATACAACTTATATTTGTTTCATGAAGTAATGCTAATAACTATTTTAAATGACAAATAATGATAAATATTAAGATAAAAACATGTCATAAACCTTTACAATATTAATTGATATTATTAGGAGTTTAATATATAAGCACTTATTGACTTTAAGCAATTATGTGTGTGTGTGTGTGTATATATATATATATATATAGCACTCATTGACTTTAACTAATTGCTTAAATTGTGACCCTGTGTTTAGCACAAAGTGGAGAGAATAATTCCAACGGAATTAAGCTGTTAATCCACCAAACGCATTAGAAAATATTTCTTGGAAGAATAGTCACACTTATGTAACACATTTAAAGCCAATTGTGAATTTATGTCATTTCTCTGTCACCAATACATACATAGCCCATGTTTGGGTTCCTTAAAAATTAATTTTTAAGACAAAATGTTTTTTGAAATAGTGGTTTTTTTTTAATAATGTATAGTTAAAAAAGAAGAAAAAATTTGGAATTTACATGTAATATTATCTTATTGAAGAATGTAATTAAAAAAAAAGAAAAATATATTAAAATTTTAATGGAATCCAAATTGGGGCATAAAGACGTATACATGTATGTATAGGTCTTTTCACATGGCAATGGTATAAAGCTGTTAATCCACCAAACGCATTGGAAAATATTTCTTGGAAGAATAGTCACACTTATGTAACACATTTAAAGCCAATTGTGAATTTATGTCACTTCTCTGTCACCAATACATACAAAGCCCATGTTTGGGTTCCTTTAAAATTAATTTTTAAGACAAAATGCATAGTTAAAAAAGAAGAAAAAATTTGGAATTTACATGTAATATTATCTTACTGAAGAATGTAATTAAAAAAAAGAAAAATATATTAAAATTTTAATGAAATCCAAACTGGGGCATAAATACGTATACATGTATGTAGTGGTCTTTTCACATGGCAATGATATCCAAACAAAAACCAGAATAATTTAATCAATAATTGAAGAAGCCCCAATAAGTGATTCTTCCACTTGCACAATTTTTTATAGTGCTTCAAAAGTCTCGAACTTATGTTTAATATTGAAATATTTCGTTACGATATCGAAAAACAGTATTTCAATTTGTACGTGAAAAAGCATTGAACACAAAACTTTGATATATAGTAGTAGAAATGGTATAATCAAATATGATCTTTTGTAGATTGACAACTCGAAACCTAGGGGTCATGAGACAGAGCTTTTGATAAAAATTTTAACAAATTTAATTCGATAGAAATTGATGAAATGTCTAGTTAAAAAGTTGTGGATCCAATAAAATATCAGATTAAAATTGATGTTTAACAGTTAAAAAAAAAAATGGGTTGACAAAGATTTATCAATCAAGCACATAGCTAGAAAAGCGTGGCACTTTATTGGCCAATAATAATTGGTTATTACAGAAAAATTGCAGGTTCCAATTAAGACTAGAGCATTTGATTTATTTTAAGATTAATGGTTGATGATCACATGATCCATGATGAAGGTCTACTTAATGCACTGGGAATTTAAAATAATATTGTGATTATTGCGATAGCATATTAAAATGATATAATTTAAGGTTAGGAGTATCTAATTCAACACTCCAATAGTTAATCGCTTCTCGTCCATTATTATTGTCTAATAGAAAGAAAATAGCAATGTTGTCAAAACGTGATGGACCGATCTATCTATTAACCTGGGAAATTGAAAATTTAAGAACAATTTCCACCTTTTATTCTGATAGAAAGAGTGGATCCACAATTTCCATTACTGCATTGTGTACACATTGAGTGCATGATCTGTTGGTCTCGGGTTTGTGAACATCTCCAATAGAAGAATCCCATAACTGTATTCATCTCCTTGTGTGGTCATGCCATACTCTGCATTTGAGGTATTTATATTTGATAGAGAGAAAATTAGCAAGAAAGTCTCTACGTTAAATTGTGAGTGACAGTTGTTACACCTCTAACTCAACGTGAGCTCCACATGAGCACTAGCATGGCAACGAATGACAAGTAAGTTTGCCATCAAGTCAAGAGAGGGATATGACGCATTTGCATCTGCTCTCGCCTATGACATCATTCCTTTGGTCTTTTGCATGGCATCACACATCAGCCGAACCAATGATGGCCAAGACGAAAGTCTTCAATGAGGAAACTACCTTATTAAGTTCATAGAATTCCATGCGTGATCTTCAAGAATCAAGGAAAATTGTCAAACGTGATTTGCAGTGAAGAAATTTTGGAAAATATTCTGGAATTCTTGGTTTCTCATTCACTGGGAAAAATATATATAGATACACGTACAAGACCAAAGAGAGAAAGCTACCTAATTTAAAAGATTATAAGAAGACTACCTAATTTAAAAGATATTTCTGTTATTACATCATTATGGTAAACAATCAAGTATGATTCCCTGTATACACCTCATGCCGACACTCCTCCTCAAGTTGGTGCATAAATATCTATCATGCCCAACTTGTTAATAGCATCATGGAACACCATTCCCGAGATTGCTTTCGTAAGAACATTAGCCAGTTGATCTTCAGACTTAACAAACGGAAATTGTATGATCTTTTGATCAAGATTCTCCTTGATAAAGTGACGATCATTTCCACATGCTTAGTACGATCATGTTGAACCGGATTTTGAGCAATTTCAATAGCTGTTTTATTGTCACAGTGTAGATTCATTGGTCTCTCATAGTCAATTCGCAAATCTCGTAACACATTTTTAACCCACAACAACTCACATACACCGTAGGCCATACCTCGAAATTCAGCTTCCGCACTTGATCTAGCTACAACCTTTTGCTTCTTACTTCGCCAAGTAACTAGATTACCTTCAACAAAAATGAAGTAACCTGATGTAGACCTCCTATCTAATTTATCTCCAGCCCAATCGGAATCCGTATATCCTTCAATACACGAGGCTCCATTTTTTGAGAATAATAAACCTTTTCCAGGCCCACTCTTCAAATACCGTAAGATTCGATATACTGCATTCATATGCTTTTCACCTGGTGCATGCATAAATTGGCTTACAACACTTACTGCATAAGCTATATCTGGTCTTGTGTGAGACAGATAGATTAGTCTTCCAACCAACCTTTGATATCGTCCTTTGTCAGTTGGAATTTGACTTACGGATTCTCCAAGTCTATGATTCATCTCTAGAGGTCTAACACATATTTCCTTTGTGAGAGAACAATGCCACGTTTCGATCTCGAGACTTCAATTCCTAAGAAGTATTTGAGCAAATCGAGGTCTTTCATTTCAAATTTAGTCGCAAGATATTCCTGTGAAGCCTTCCTTTCATCGGGATCATCTCCTGTCAAGACCATGTCGTCTACATATACAATTAACATTGTTATCTTTCCTTCCTTATGTTTTATAAATAGCGTATGGTCTGAATTGTTTTGCTTGTAACCAAACTCCCTCATTGTAGACGAGAACCTTCCGAACCAAGCTCGAGGTGACTGTTTCAGTCCATATAATACTTTCTTCAATTTGCATACTTCAGTTCTTCTTGAAGGTTTGCATTTAATTCCGGGTGGTAGCTCCATGTAGACTTCCTCCTCTAGGTCTCCATTAAGGAAAGCATTTTTTACGTCAAACTGTTGCAAGGGCCAATCTCTATTTGCTGCGATTGATATAAGTATGCGGATTGTGTTAATCTTGGCTACCGGTGCAAACGTCTCTTGATAGTCTATCCCATACTTCTGTGTGTATCCTTTTGCCACCAACCTTGCTTTATATCTATCAATACTACCATCAGCCTTGAGTTTAACTGTAAACACCCATCTATACCCGATTGTTTTCTTCCCTTCAGGTAACGAGCAAAGTTCCCAAGTATTGTTTTTTCGAAGGGACTCCATTTCCTCATTCATAGCCATGGTCCATTTGGAATTTGCTAGAGCATCCTGTACACTACTAGGAATAGATACATTGGACAATTGATTAACAGTAAGTGCATGTGATTCAACTAATCTATGGAGAGACACATGGTTACTAATTGGGTACTTTGTCTTGGTTTTAAGATCAGGCTCATACTGTTTTTTTTTTTTTGGGACTCCTCTAGTAGATCTTTGTGGGTATTTACTAGTTACTTTTTCTGTGAGATCAGGTATGTCATTAAGTATAGGATTCGAAGTTACCTGAGAAGGAACATTCTGGATTGATTCTTTAGTTGATGGTGTAAATATGGGCAACTCAGCATATGAATCTGGGGGGTTTTGATCACTGCCAGACATCAAGGTGTTGGAATTAGAACTGATGGGTTCTACAATCCTAAGCTATCAAGTCTCTTTTTCTGTTGCAGGTAATTGGTCAGTTTTGTGACCGTGACCAGTAGGTACCACAGCAGAGGAAGAGAAATCTTCTACTTCAAACAGTTCACTTTGATCATATTTATGAGGTAAGTTTTCTTCACTAAAGCTCTTCCCCTGAAGAGAAGGCCTAGATGGTTTCCAGAAATAATATGGTTCGGACTCACGAAAAGAAACATCTAGGCTAACATGTATCTTCTGAGTATGGGGATCATAACACCTGTAGCCTTTTTGAAACTCTGAATAGCCAACAAAGACACACCGTTTTGCACATGGATCCAATTTACTTCGTAGAACTTTAGGTATATGAACATATACCGTACACCCAAAGATTCGTGGTTCAAGGTTTGGAAGATGAGGAACAGAAAGTAGCGATTCCATCTTCTGTTGAGGAGTTTGAAAGTTTATCACGCGAGATGGTGTTCGATTAATCAAATACGCTGCGAATTTTACTGCCTCACCCCAATAATACTTAGGCATATTCATACCAAAGAGTGAAGCTCGAACTATCTCTAGTATTTGCCTATTTTTTCTTTCTGCTAGTCCATTTTGTTCCGGAGTATATGTGCAGGAAGTTTGGTGTCGAATTCCCTTTTGACTTAAGAAGGTACTTAAATTGGCATCCACAAATTCTGTACCATTATCAGATTGTAAAGTACAAATCTGTCTTTGGTATTGAGTCTTAACCATATTATAGAATTCCTGAAAAACCATGTACACATCACTTTTATTTCGAAGGAGAGATACCCAAGTCATCCGAGTACATTCATCAATAAAAGTAACAAAATAACGAGCTTTACAAAAAGACTGAATTTTCGCAGGACCCCATACATCCGAGTGAATCACCATAAAAGGTACCGAACTTTTATTCAAACTTGGCAAATAAGAAATGCGATGACTCTTAGCCAGTTCACAAGTTTCACAATGAAAATTAACATCATCTAACTGAGAAAATAAATGAGGTTTTAATTTTCGAAGGTAACCAAAAGAAAGATGTCCAAGCCTTCGGTGCCACAACCAAACAGTTTCCCTGCTCTTATCTTTGCTATTTGTCTGATATGCCCAACTGAGCTTTGACCCCCCTTTTTCAGTTAATTCCAAGTAATAGAGTTTGCACCGTCTAACACCATAACCAAGAATCTTCCGAGTTAGAATGTCCTGGAAGACACAAAAATATGGCCAAAAAGTTACGGTGCAAGAAAGGCTTGAAGTGATTTTGCTAACAGAGAGAAGATTATATTCAAGAGAAGGAACTACAGTACAGTATCCAATGTAAGGGCATCAGATAAAATGATGGATCCCTCCCCAGTAATAGGAGAGGTACTTTCGTTGGCTGTAGAAATACCTGACTGAGATGAAGGGGTAAAAGATTTTAGTTGACTAGAGTCTCTTGCCATGTGATCAGATGCACCTGTATCAATAATCCATATACTATTCTTAGAAGTGACATGGAAAGCATTACTCAGCATACTTGGGTGGACAGCATTTGTAGTATTTACCATGGGTTGCATTGATTCCCCTGTCGTGGATGCTATCATAGCTTTCCCAACAGTATTTTTTCGAGGTTTCTTCGTAAAATCCCACCATTCAGGGTAGCCTATGATCTCGTAGCACTTTTGTTTTGAATGGCCAGTTTCACCACAATGGGTACAAATCAGCCCTTTAGAAGATTGCCTGAAGTTATTCTTTGATGGACCCCCTGGATATCCTTGGCGAGTCCGATTTGCTAACATGGTCGAACTTTCTGAGATTAAATTAGTGCTCCCCATAGTTTGTCTCTGCTGAAATTCCCTTCAAACATAGGCATAAGCACTCTCAAGATCAAGTTTTGGGTCCTTACACAAGATTTCTCCACGCACCTGTGTATATTCAGAGTCGAGTCCTCTGAGAAAGATATGAACTCGAAGTCTAGCCATAGCTGAATGCAATTGAACAATTCCTTCAACTGTTCCCTCCTGAGAAGTAGTTCTATGATCAATATCCTGAAAAATAGCAACAAGTTCATTATAATATGTTGAGAGTGGGCGGCCATTTTGCTTGGTAGAAAAAGATCTCTGGTTCAATTCAAAAAGGCAGGTTTCATCTGATCCATCATAGAATGTTCGAGCCACTGCCTCCCATATTTCCTTTGCTGTGGAAAGGCGAATAAATCGCTGCATTAACGACGGACTCATTGATCAATAAGCCAGCTCTTGACTCTATGGTTTTCAGTAATCCAAGTCTCCAGCTGTGGATCTCCAGTTGCAGGTTTCACTATCTTTCAGGTGAGATACCCAGCCTTGTTACGAGCACCAATCCGCATCTCCATGAGTTGAGACCATAATGGGTAGTTATTCTCATCCAATATGACCCCAGTTGGGAAGGCAGAATTATCTTGTTGAACAACGATTTGTGGTGCTGGAATTATTGGTTGCGGAGTTGTGGTGGAGACGGTGATTGTGTCTGGATTCATTGCCATGGAGCTGACAGTACGAGTTCGGAATGCGGAATACAGAATACGAGTAAAAAAATTCAGATTTGCTCTGATACCATGTCAAACGTGATTTGCAGTGAAGAAATTCTGAAAAATATTCTGGAATTCTTGGTTTCTCATTCACTGGGAAAAATATATATAGATACACGTACAAGACCAAAGAGAGAAAGCTACCTAATTTAAAAGATTATAAGAAGACTACCTAATTTAAAAGATATTTATGTTATTACATCATTATGGTAAACAATCAAGTATGATTCCCTGTATACACCTCATGCCGACAAAAATATTTCAGAATCAATCTCTACAAGGAAACCCAGTTGGATGAGGAAACAAATTCATAAGAAACCTATGACAACCAACCAAGAACTTTTAAACATTTTCAAGTGGAAACTAAATAATTATGTTCATTGTAATTACTTTACCTCATAAATTACGAGATCTTTTAGGTTTGGCAAATATTAAGAAGACAGGTTATCATTCCCTGATAAATGTTAACATTTGCGGATAGCTCTAGACTGGTCAAATTATAGAAAGTAGGTATGTCACGTAGTTGGGCAGAGTCAAGTACCTTCAAAGAGGGAGAGAATGGTAATGAAAAATAGTCAAATATGGAAACAATAAATTTCCACAAATTGAGATACAAAATAAAATGTAAAGATAGATCATGTTTGTTAATTACATGTACGCACAAGATACACATGAAAGTAGAGAGGCTTACAGCTATGAAGACGTAGTTCAAGGACAAGGATTTGAAGTTGCCAAATGCCCGGAGAAGCCCAATAATTGAACGATTGTGAAAAATTTCGCCCAATATCATAATCTGCTTCAACTAATGATGTAAGATTCTCCACAACATATTCAGATGTGTACATATCAGTAAGATCAAGGTGTTCGAGGTTCGAGGCATTTATTACAAATTCACATTTTAGCACATCAGGGTCCCATATTTGTAACTCGATTGTCAATCTCTTCAACAATGGACATAAAATATTGAATATGCTTTCCTTTTCTGCAATCCCCTCAATAGTTAAATCCTCAAGTATTGGGCAACTGGGTAAAAGTTTCTCCATGAAGTCACTTGAAGGATAGGTAATACAAGTATGGAGGGTTTTCAAATTTGGAAGATCAAAAGAACTAGGAATAAAATTCCTACATCAGATATAAGTGATAGAACTGTGAGGGTCTTGTATGTGAAAATACATGGCGTAATCTTTGGTCCTCAAAAGTCAAACCCATTCATTGACATGGAAAAAATCAACACTCTCAATTACTGTCAAAGAGAACCTATCGATCTGTTTTGCGGTGCAGCAACCGAGTACATGATCTATACATAATGCATTTGAATCATTCACAAAGAATTCAAGATTGGTGATACAAGTCCAAAGGTTTCGCCACCTCTTGGACAAAGTACTGGTTTGAACTGCATATTTTGTACAAAGAAATGAGAGAATATGACCAATAAATGCATCCGGCAAGCATCTAATCCTGCTCGATTGACGTATCAATTTATACCCAATGATACATCAGGGTTTTTGTTACCCCCGAAATCAGAGGCTCCAAGTCAGCACTCCACGTGGACGGCCACGTACTTCCCGTAGCCAAGTGGACATAGAGCCAGTTAAAAGATCAGCAGGAAGTCAACACAGTCAAGGAAAACAAAGAATGCAACTGTCCGAGGTCGTGCGAGCGCCGAGGATATATTCGCCCGATGTTCCTTCCAGCCCAAGTAACGAAAGTCTGCCTAAAGCTCCTCAATGCAAAAGCAGATGCTCCTCATGTCCGAAGTACTAAGGCACCGAAGCTCAATCGCACCAGATGTCCATAAGCCCAAAGTTGACCTCAACGCATGCTAATGCCGATGCTGCCTCCCAACAGATTCATAGATCTATTAGAACTGATTGATGGGACGTCTGTAATAAAGCGTCTGTAGTGTTGATGTGTCAGTGTCAGCCTACTACTAGCACGGCTGACCCGTTTTCAAAGATTGAATGTAATGAATGAACAGTGATGTGAAGCCTCGGTTTAGGAGATGTCGCCACGTGGATCCGATCCAACGGTCCCCACGTCGGCTAGATTATTATAAATAGCCTCTCTTTGTACTGAAAGGGGGGGTGCGATCAATAAAGAAAAGAATACACTTACATGTTTTGTTTTGTCTGATAAAAGACAAGTGAAGAAGATAAATTAACATTTCAACAATATATTATACATTCTCATATCCACCCTTCCACATATTCCATTGAAAAAGAACAATTTAGTGAAAGAAAACGGATTGAGCACTTGTTGATAGCGCGAATGCTGTCTAAACCTAACCGTCGGAGTCTGAACATTTGTGTCTCTCGCTTGAAAGTACCTCCCGCGTCCAAACCAACAGCTTACCGCTCCTTTTCCAGTAAAAATGCGCCGAATCAGTGTTGACATGGCAATAGTGGGCCCGACATCTGTTGAGCTCATTTTTTGGGGTCAACAGTTTTAAATATTAAACTGTACAAAGGCATTTATTTATTTTTTTAAATAAGTAAGCAGATTATCTAGTCTACCTCGTCTAATTCTTTGAAAAAAAAAAAGAAGAAGGGTTAGGGTTTTGATTAAAATTTGCACAATAAAGAAAAAATGAAATCAAATTCAGTAGTACCTTAAGGGAAATGGTGAGGAAGAGAAGGCTTCTTACCAGGAATCTCAACAAATGTTAAAGAAACCAGAGCTTCTGGAAAACATCCTTACCTTTCATTTTTTTGACATTTTCATTCTTATTTTCACATTTTATTGCGCAAAAGGTCTTTTTTATCTATTCTCTCAATTAAAAATTGTGAAATGACAAAAATACCATTCCCTTTAAATAAAACAAAAGAAAAAAGAAAAAACTAATTGCAAACATAATCCTAACTTTTTTAAAAAGCGCAAATGAGTCCCAAATAAATTATTAAAAGGGTAATTAGCACATAATGTCTCAACCTTTCACTATTATTGCGAACAACATCCTTACCTTTTTTTTTTTTTTTTGGCATT
>CAIGRT010016585.1:0-12987 GCA_903798405.1 Fraxinus platypoda
ACATTGCTCAATTGATCAGGCATTGGGTTTGCTCCTCAATGATCACCAGTTCGAGTCCCTTCAGGGCTACTGAAGTGAGTACTCGACCGTAAACGTCAGGGCCCCGTGGGATTAGTCGAGGTGCGCTCAAGCTGGCCCGGACATCCACGGTTATCAAAAAAAAAATAAGACATTGATTGAGTCAGAGGTGGTTAGACAACCAAGAATTTGTACCTTTCGTGGATTTGTACAATGCCTTCTTGGATTGCACACACCATCAAGATATGTACAAACTGGAATTGTTATTAAGACAGTCTTTAATGTCTAAACGAAGGTTGATAATAAGACATTGTCCTTAATGGACAACCTCGAACTATTCTATAAGTAGTACCCCTGGGTTTGAGGTACACATCGCTACGACAGACTTGTACGTTTGGTAAATACCTTGTGGAGGAAACGGGCGAAGAAAATACATGGCATGGAGATCGGTAAATTGAAGTACATGTACAAGTTTCCTCTCACGTTGCATGTCCGTAATTACAAATTTATAATAATCATACAATTTAATTTAATTTATCAATTTATATGGTACTTTAACATCAATATATAGCATTACTCAATTAAATTTGTTGTCTAACACCAGTGAAGGTGGCATCATATGTGGCATCAAATTATAAGTCTAATTAAATGTAAAGTGATGTTATTTAATTAACCGAGATGTACATCTCGAGCAACGGGACTAGCGGGTCGTGTTTTGGAGAGGTGATACCAGATGAAGACGTAATGCTAGCAATGAAATGAGTAGAAATGGCACAAATGTGACAAGTCCAACAGACCAGTACAGGCTGCAGACACCAAGACGTAATGTGACCTAAATATGTACATGTGGAAATTGCAAGCAAGGTAGCAATGAATGTTTATGAGCCATGGTAGTGGTGGTAATCTGATTAGTGACCCACCAATGTAACCAGAGATGGCGGTGGAGGTAGCGGTGACGACGGCACCAGACGTGTTGGGGCAGATAGACATTGATGACAATGAGGGTGATGGATGAGAATGTGGTAACATGGACTGATGCACAACTCCAGATTTGATAGTATTTACCAACAATTGTTTAAAATATTTGCATCTTCGTGATATTTTTACCCCCAAATTATCAAGTCCTGAGCCTAATTAGCACTAGTCTTCATAAAACAAAAGGTTGCACCCTTCAAAGAAGTTGTCCAACATTGAGTTCAGAAATCTCTCTTAATCACAGAAAGCAATTTGGTTCTACACAACCATATAACCAATCAATTTGGATTTTTAAACAGCATTCCACCCAAAATTACAGCAAACATCTAAGCGATTATAGTAGCTGAACCATTGACTCCAAAATACACTTTCATTTCATATTTCTAGAAAGAAAAAACCATCTCAAAATGTCACAACACCAAGTTGGACAAAAAAGGTATTTTCTAAGAGAGTATGTCAAGTTCATGGGGCATAAAATCTTCACTTGGCCGATAGTATTTGTCTGGTGAGTACAGGCTCAAATTAGTCACTTGGCTGGTATAAAGGCAAACAAACCTCTCCACCTTCAAAATGTATAACAAATATCACACACCGTAACATTAAATGCAACCACAAAGAAGTTATTCTCTTTGTGAATGGAAAAATGGATTGGGGTGTAAAAAGCTGTTTGCGTACAGTAACATATCATGTGCTCTGTCGGTGGATTGGACACATAACGTTCTCATTTTTTCTAAAATAGGAGTGCAAAATGGGCAACAAACAGGCCCTTAGTTTTATAATTGTTATTAATTTTTCTTATCGAAATCTTTTAAATATAAGTACATATTTGTTATTTAATAATAATTTTGAGTTAAAAATATATATTTTTGATAAAGAGAAAAAAAAATGATCATGACAAAGTGTCCGAAGAGTGTCGGTATCCGACACATGTCGAACACGGACACGCTACCATAGTTTATGTGCCTGTGCTACAGAGGCAACTCATATTCATTATATTCAAGTTATTTTAGATAATATTCTTGAGCATTTTACTATATTAGAAGAGGACAATACTTATCTTGAGCATTACTCCTATCAATTTTACTATATTAGAAGAGGAAATTATTGAAAGTGAGCTACTATAAATTGTATTTTAGTTGCTTTCCTTTTTTGTTACGTATTATCCATTAAGCTCAAAAGTACGAGATTAGATTGTTAATTCATAAGACGATTGGAACAAAGAAACCCTCTAGCGGATTTTGTGGATTGACAAAATTTTATGATTCATTGTGCGTAACAAAATCATATGATTTTTAGGACCATAAATTTAGAAAGATCGTGTACATTCAAGGACAACCAAGAAGATAGGTCAAAGATATTTAAATGGCGTTTGATCAAGAGATGTGGAAACAAATTTTTACAAAGGTGGGATGGCGTAAAACATAAGCGAGTCGAGAGTGCGATTCAACACAATGAAAGGAGTTTCGCATGGGAAGAAGCTTAAGCACGTGCTTTAGACTTATATTTCAACTTTTTCTTGTTCTAATGCTTAAGTAAAAAGTAGCGCAAACATCTTGAACAATTTGGTGTTTTCCAGAGAAGTTTTGAAAATGAGAAAAGAAAGGAAAGAGTTGAGGTTGGCATTGAATTTATCATGTTGCGAAAGATGGGACAGGGTACCAAAAATGTAGAAGGCCAGATAATTGACTAGAAAGGTTAATTGAATCTCACCTATGTAATGATGGTGTCAGTCCAATTGTTTTGCATTTGCATGGTAGTAAGTGACACCATGAGGTTTTAAAAAGGATTTGAGTTCATGAAACTCACCAAAACCGTTGGAGAAATGTGAAATAAAAGATTTATTAAAACTTTTCAACCATCAATCTATTTTTTGCAAAGACATGAGCATCAAATTTGTGCTTAATTGCACTACTCCGAATTCATCTATTGAAATTATCAATAAATATAAGATAATCGATGCATAGATTGATTGTTGAACATAATTTCCATTTCAAAAGTTTTTATAACGAAAGATTGATATCGTATAACAAATATTCAGTAATCGATCTTTAAACATGAAGAATGTCGTTGATATTGGACATGGATTATACTTTGACACAATACAAATCCATGACCTTCGGATTGCTAGCTTAAGAAAGCATAGTAAAGAAGCTAGTTCATGATTTGGAATACCATAGAGAGGTTTGTCAAAATTTGTTGATCTTTCACAATATCAAGAAGAGGGACGTTGAAAAGGAAAGTCATTAATTTCAACTCGTGCATTGCATGATGTAAATAGTTGGAGTCAACTTGAGTTTTGGAGAAAGAGCGACCAAGACAACTGTGTCAATCTTGGAGAGTACACTTGATTCTAGCAAAGCAAGAATAGCGGAGTGTAGATCGAGATGAAGCATTCAATGGCCACACATAAACTCTACTTTTATTCGACCCGTGCATAGGAGTGAGAATTCAATATTTATATAATTAGAACAACAAAATTTCGAATCGGAAATTAAGTTCATTCCCATGTTAAAGACACAAAGCACATTAGATAATAGATTTTTTTATTTTTTTTTTAAGAAATGATTGTTAGGAGGAAGCAATATGAGTAATGTGAAGTCCTTTATGATAGCTATTAATCATATCCTTGGGACCCTCATAGTCAGAATGGAGAAAGAGATTACTTAAGTCCACAATAACCCAGTGGTTAAGCGCTGAATCCTCCAATATGACTATCTTATGGAAATTTTTACCCTTCGTCTTGCCAAGATTTTGATTCCAATTCTGGTTTTTCTTTTGGTAATTGTCCCTACTTACTGGAGTTTCCAAGCCATTTTTATTGTTGTTATTGCCAACTTGCCGTGACGTTGGTGTGTGAGCTGGATTTTTCAATGATATTGGCAGTTATCACTCTTTCATCCAAGTAAAGAACAACTTTTTGAGGAAGTCTTCATTTCCAGTCAATTTTTCAAGAAACTCTTCAAATGAGATCCCGTTGTCTCGAGCGCAAACCACTATTGTGATATCTTTAAACTCTGGATCTCGGCTATTGGGAAGGAAAAAAATTAGAATTTCCCTTACAACAGGTGTAGCTCATCAGCAGCAACACTTTTGACCCATAGCAAATAATCATTAATGCTTCTTGAGTCTTGAGGAGCTTTGAGTTTGTTCCTGGGATGCAGAACTCTGGTGCGGGACAACATGGCACATTAGTTGACAAGACGAGATTACACTTCTTGAGAGGTTTTGGCACAAGCTAGCAGTTGATCTTGGCAAATCTACGCAGCAAAGTTTGGGTTGAGAATTTCTTTGCAGGCTACGACAATAATGGTAAAAGGACGACGGAAGGATTGATCAACATATTCTTCAAGATTAATGTACCCTATTAGAAGGGCAATCCATTGAGAATGCCAAAACATGAAGCTTGTGGGCAACAGTTGCACAAGTGCTTGAGCTGTTGTATTAATGGAGATAAGGATGTTACTAGTTTCTAGATTGTTTTGGTGGGCAAGAGGTAACGAAAGGGTTGTTTCTAACAAAGGTGAGGAGGACCTAGGATCGGCCGCCAACGGTGAACTCACTTGAGTATCTTCAAAGCTCTGGTATAATTTAATGTTTTACACCGATGTTTGTTTCCTTTGCAAGTGTGAAAATTTATACAAGACTAAGTGGCCTAACAAATACATAATTGCAGAAAAGGAAAGTTAGTGGTTACATAAATTAAGGCCTAAACGCGAGGAAAGTCGTACAAAATGATTTCAAGCTCTGAGATCATTTAATGTTTTACACTGAGGATTTGAAAAGGCTCATTTGTTTCCTTCACAAGTGTGAAAATTTATACAAGACTCAGTGGCCTAACGAATACATAATTGCAGAAAAGGAAAGTTAGTGGTTACAGATATTAAGGCATAAACACGAGGAAACTCGTACAAAATTTACTATAAATAGAATAAATAAAATAAGGATGGAATCTCAGTCAATCAGCCAGTAGTATCTCTAACAAGTGTGTGATTAAACTATGTCAAAGAATCCCCTAGTAAGATTCTAATAAAAAAAAAATGATATGAGAACACATTGACAAAATATACTCGAAGATTTTTTCACAGATGTTAGCATTGTTTGGATGTGAGAAGCAAGAGAATGAGCTAATGTATGATGATGCATTTACAAGAGATCAGGAAATGCACTTACTCTGCTGAAACTTTTCCTGGATTATTATCCTTGAAGTCAACAAGCTGTGCAAATAAGTAAGCTTCAGCCAGAGAGAAAAGGGTATCGATCAGAGCATATTCAGGTTCATCGAATGCATCATGTGTCAAGGTACTTCCATACACAGCAACTCTCTCTTCCTTTGAGATCTCTCTAAATCCATGATAAGCCACCTTCACATACTTGTGACGATCCAACAGTGCATAGTACAATAAAAATGGACAAATTTTATGCATACATAAATACAAGAGAAATAGAATAATAAATAGCACAAAGATTTTATCAAGATTTAAATATACATTGATGACAGAACTGATTCATTCCCAATAGAGAAATACAAACCTTTAATATTGCCTCTTTTTTTATCAAGAACTAATCCTCTGACCATGTACTTCCAATCAAACAACCATTGCAGCAACTACACAAAGCCAGTCAAGGTAAAAATAAAAAAATGAAAATTAATCTTCGGACTGAAATGCAAAAAAACACGAGTTGCCTCCAACTATCTTCATTGCAATGCATGAGCTTCTTTTTCGTTTTCTCAGGTTCAGGCATAGGGGTAGGTAATTCAATGTCTAGAAAGAGGCACCTAAAACGAATAGCTTCAGCTACAGACTTAATCAATTGATAATTAATATTAGATCAAACACTCATTATGGAAATTAATGGCTTTTCATTTCAACCTTTCTCTTCTGGGTATTGTGCAGGATCAAAAAATTTCAACAAACCTCTTTAGGGTATCCAAAGTCATGAACTAGCTTCTTTATTGTGCCTTCATAAGCTAGCGATTCGAAAGTCTCCGATTTATATTGTGCCAAAGTGTAATTTATATCAAACCCAATGGCAACAACATTCTTCATGTTTAAAGATTGATTACAGATTATTTTCTTCCTTATATCAATCTTTCTTCCTCCTTCAGGAGATGACCATATGCAGGAATTCTGACCACCATCACTGCAACCAGTCTTCTCAACTTGCAATGTTTTGTCATCTACACCCATGGCATCAATCAAATGACTGGCATGAAGTTGATAATTGCCTGATTCTGTTTGACAACAAGAAAGTAAATAGTAATTAAGAATAGTGTTAAACATATGCCACACAGGTATAATGCACATAATCAAGCATGTTTAGGTTGGCTTATAAGCTTATGGATAAGGAGAGAGAAAACAAGTCTCAATATTTTTTCTCTGTTCTTATAAGTAATTTTAAAAACCCAAGCTCCACCAAATTAAAACAAATCCACCCAGAAAACTGAGTTTGTATAATGCACTAATCAAGCATGTTTGGGTTGGTTTATAAGTTTATTGATAAGGAGAGAGAAAAGTACGCGTCTCAATATTTTTCTCTGTCCTTATAAGTAATTTTATAAACCAACCTCCACCCAGAAAACTGAAAATTGTAGTGGTAATCCACTAGAGATTTATTAGAAAGACAGCAGCAGATTGTGTCGATTGTCAATGCTCCACTATACTGATTACTCAAGCCTTTGCTTATATGACAAATTTCTAGGCTAGTGTTAGTTGATACCAAGCATAAAAATATCCAGTTCTTTATGCAGACTAGATATTCTTAGTCATACTAACAACTAGAGTTTACTGGGGATATTAGCAAAATCTTGTATTAGTAAGTAAATTTGAGTAATAAAGTACACTAAATTGATTGCAATCCCCTTACAGCAAACTTCTTACAGGTAAATCAATTTTTTGGCAAGTGACACCTCTAAGTGTTCAGAATAATAGCAGCCCAGAGTTGCCTAAAATTATGTTACAAGATAAGGAAAAACAAGTAGAACGAAAATGTTTTAAGGCACCAAAAGAAGGGACTCCTTCCAGCCACTGACACATCAGAATCTTACCTGCAGTAATCATTGTATGGGAATCCACCGTCTCCATAATATCTTCCAACTTCTGAGCCTATATTCCAAGATATGCTCCAAGGGAAACCTATATTTCACCAAAGTTAATGCCACTCATATCAACAAAATCCACTTGTACCCATGTATTTTATCCCCCAAAAGCATTATGACTCCGAACCAAGATATCACGTCCTCAAAGTCATAAACACCTACTCACCCAAAACTACACAACATAAAACACTATAGAACCACTCAAATTAAATCTAGTGACATGGAAAGTAAAGTAGGGGAACAATACTCTGAACTGTAACTAGAAATAATGCGACTGGAGTCTGGAGCTGAAGTACAAAAGTGAAAAATGTTGAAAGCAAGCATGACAATTTAAAAACTTCATTCAAAGGCAGATTTTGAATTGCACCTATCCTTGTTTTACATGAACTATAGTTCTCACGAATTTAAATTACCAACAGTGATTTTTAGTACTGGTGAAAAATAAATAAATAATCATCTCTTCTTGTTGAAGCTGAGACTTCATCTTAGCATGAAAAGTAAGACAAAGACAATAAATTAAACATAAAAGCCAAAGATTTAACTTGAGAAACAACAGTGCATGTTTAAGACCAATCAAGTCAGAAGAAATGCAAAGACGGCTTTATTTAAAACAAAAAATTTAAAAGAAAAATCTATTTTTTTCTCGCCCAAAAATCAGATTCAGAACATTTAAAATAAAAAGGAAAATCTTCCACTTCACCAGCAATAAAACCCATAAACTAAATTCTTCACCAGTACACAATGCAAAAACGAAAAAGAAAGAAAGAGCACTCATACTCCAAATTAAAACAGCGTAGCTATCAAAAAAACAAAAAAAAAAAAATTAAATTAAATTAAACCAGCCTAAGCACAAACCTTTGAGGTGATTTATAAGGAAAATAATCGGATAGAAATGGAAAAAAGGGCTTGGAGATATGGGTTCGATAGTAAAAGGAATAGATGCAGTGAGGAAAGGAACGGCCCTTGGGAATACGCATCTTCAGTTTAAATACACATTTTGGAAGGCTAAGCATCAGCAACACTCCGCGGAATAACGACGATTCCAATTACAGGTGGTGGTATTCGATGCCCACAGTAACTGTGTAAGAAATAAGAATGCAACGGAAACCACTTGCAAGTGTTGCTCATGCTGCAAGGAGCCATTAAAGGCTTCACCCACAAACCTTGTTGCTTTCCGCGGTGGTTGAAATTTTAGTTCTCCTTTACCCAACGATTTGTATTTCTCTGCGAAAGTTTAAATGCACATAAAGGAAAAGGATTCAAGTTCTTCCAACGTCATCAGGAATCGGGAGCTGGTAAACGGGCTTCGACACGTGGAGGCGGTTGGCGGGGAATGGTGGTGGCGGCGGGTAAAATGTGAACACTAGAATATTGTTTTCATTTTTACTGCCTTTTCCCTCTTTTTACTGCCGTTTTACCTCTGCTTTTGTAAAATTTGTGTAGTATTATATTGCAGGGGAAGAAGACTAGAAGAGCGAGGAGGACGCTAGGTGGGAAGTCTTCATGCATTTTTCACGCCTTTGACTTTTCTAGAATTATTTCGGTTCCGCTACAAAGAAGGTTGACAAAGGAGGGTTATACGGTGACGTGGCAGTGCTATTTTAAAAAAAAAAAATTCCCGTAATATTCAAATCGAAAATTGAACTCTTCTCCCCCCATTTTCCCCCAAATCAAACCCCTCTCTCTCTTTACCAGCAATTTCCTCCCAAAACGGTTCCACCATTTCCCCCCAAATCGAACACTCGTTTCCTCCCAAACGGTTCCACCATTTCTCCCCAAATCAAATCCCCCCTCTCTTCAACGCTCATTTCCTCCTAAACGGGTACCACGACAGTTGCTCAAGCCGGCAGCCTCCGCTTCTCTGATTTTTTGTATGATAAGTAAGAATGTTACTTACCTGCGATTTTGACATGAAATATGTTGGTTTCGAAGGTTTATGTTTTAATTTATGAAACTATGGTAGAATGCGGAGTTAATTGTTTCATTAGCCACTGTACTTTACACATCGTCACGGATTAGCCACTCAACTTAATGATGCTTCCCATTGGCCACTGAACTTACTTCTGTTACACTAAAACGGCCACCGGACAAATTCAGTCTGTCTTGCGTACACGTGGTCGACGGTGAGCTGACCTGGCCGTTAAAAATGACCAAATGTTAAATGATTTGTACACGTTGATAACAAATCATCCAAACAAACTCTTAAGCCTAGCCCCAAATCTACACAGATGAATCCCCAACCCTAATTCCCAAATCCATGTCGATTCGTTCTGCAAATTGAACCCAAAATCTGACATACAGGAGCTGAAAACGCGAGAAGGATAAACCACAACACAAATCTCAAACCCAAACCCAAACCCAAAATCCCATTGTTGAAAGCTCAGAACCACGAGAAGGCTGAACCATTCAACCCGATATTGCAAAGTCGAACTTAATTCCCAAATCAATTTCGAACATCCATTGGCGAACTCCCAAAACCTGACTTACGAGTTGCATACCGAACGATACCCAACCATTGGATGAGAAACAAACTGCAGTCTGAGAAACAGAGGAAGCAGTTACTGGGAGCTAAAGTTTGGTATGCAATTTTTTCTGTATTATGAAGATTTGTATTCTAATGATTTACAGTCTGCTGTGTACATATTAACAAGTGTTAATGTGTTTTGTTGTAAATGTTGATCATCTTTGTGAGAAAAGAAAGATGTAATCAGATTTGGGAGAAATTGTAATTTTTATTTTCAGTGGGTTGGGGATTCATCTTAAATCCGTCCGGAGAAAAAAATGGAGTTAATTGTTTCATTAGCCACTGAACTTTACACATTGTCACGAATTTTATTTTTTTTAATAAATGGCTGTAATTTTAAACATCTGATCGAATTCAAAGGGCTAATTGTGTGTAGAAATGTTAGGATGCTTTTCAAATTTATATGATAGTTCTGCATATAGATAGATGCATAGGTCTAAATGGTAAATTACGATAATCAGTTTGAATGCTTCAGGATATGCTTAACTCATGGGATGTTGATCTGGATTAAATGATGTTTAAGCCTAATTACTTATATGAACATAAAACTAAGCCTATTGACACATGTTTTCTGACTTTCTGCGTGTTGTTTTTAGTAGATTATGTAATTGAAACAACTGACTTGTCGCTAAACGTAACTGTTTCTGAATTTCTTGGTTACACATATTAATCCAGAATGGCAAGGAGAAACAAGGGTGTTTGTTATAGCTGTAGGAAGTGTGGGCACATGTTGGAATGCTCGACAAAGAAATTATGCCGAGACTATGGACTATGAATTGGACATCTTGAAATGTATGGAGATGGAGGTAGAGAAACAAACTAGAAACATATGCATCTTATTCTTATGTTGTACTAAATCGAACCCGTAAGCGTGAATTCTGTTTTCCCCAAATCAAATCTCCCCCGAATCGAACCATTAAGCGGGACAGCTACTTCGAAACCCGTAATCGTGAATCACGTTTCCATTGTTAATGGTGGCTTAAATTTTGATCATTTGCACTTATTCTTGCTTAATGTGGTTTAATTGTATGGCAAAATGGATTTTTCCTTTTTATGTTATTTACATTTTTGCAATTTTTGAAATTATATACATGATCTTAAAGCTTTCAGAGAGTTTATTTCAGATTTTTAAGCCTCCAATTCAGAACAGGCGAGGCAGAAAGCTGAAGATGAGATTGAGCAAGAGAGGATGCAGATGGCAATGATTGATTGGCATGATTTTGTTGTTGCTGAGACTATAGACTTTGCAGATGACGAGGATGAGAATACCCTCTCCAATGACACTTGAGGAAGTTACAAGGAGGAGCAAGATGTCGACTGTGGAAGAAGAAGAAGAAATTGTTGAGCCTGGAAAGGAAGTCGAAATGGAGATGGATGAAGAAGAGCCTGGAAAGGAAGTATAAATGGAGATTTCCACTATGATGATTCAGCTTGTTGATCAATTAAAACCTCTCAATGTGTTGATAAATATTGGTATTTGGTGGTGTACAGAGCCTTGTAGCGTGTCTGAATTTTCTTGGCCAATGTGCTGAAATTAATGTATTGGTGATTGCTGTGATTTGCATTCCCTAATGTTTATGTTATGACTTGATTATGGTGAAGACATTTGCTCATCGTTTGTGAAGATTGCCTTCATTTTTTCACCAGTTTAAGCTGAGAAACGTTCAATGCTATGTTGTTTTTGTTGGAGCTTTTCACCAATTTAAGCATAAAGTGCATGAAACCAGGAGGCAGAACATCTTGACATTTCAATTGAACTAAATTTCTTAACACAAATGCACATTACATCCATTATACGTTCTAGACCAACCATATAAACCTCTATCTACATTCAGTCTGTCAGATCAAAAACTTGCACAGCCATCTCAGTTAAACAACAAAATTGAAGTACTAAATTGAAGTTCAATTCAATCATTCAGCTTATTCAATGCAATCCATAGATGACAATCCCTTTGCACGCCAACGACTCCTTGCTCGAACTTTTGAAATCAAAAGGATGTTGCTTCTTCACGCTTCAGTTGGTCAAATTCTCACATACGGTGCCCACATAAAATCCAACTTCATCCCAATTGTTAGACCATCGGATACTTTGGCAGAAAATCATGGAGCAATAAGTTTTGAAACCCACATTCAGCAACACTTCCAAGCTGCGTCCATTTCCATAACATCTTCTCACTAGAATTACGTATATTACCTTAATTTGGGATACCACGTGAGCTACTAATTGAATAGATTTGAGGACCACAGCGACTTCGCGTGAGAAAATTGATTTGGGAAAAATTGATTTCAGGAGCTTAGGGTTTGGTAATTTCATGGACAAAGTCGTGTTTTATTTACCTATCAAAGCAGTGTGTAGACTAATTTTTGACATGGCGATGACGGGGAGCTGATTTGGCACTCAACTTACCATATGGAAAGAGTTAACTGGACAGGTCATTATTCCGTCCTCCACATCAGCAACAATTTAAACGGCATCCAGTCGGGTGAGTGATGGACACTAACAGAGTAAAGTTCAATGGCTAATGGGACAACTGATGAAGTTCGGTGAGTAAACCGTGACGTTGTGTAAAGTTCAGTGGCCAATCAAACTTTTAACTCTAGAATGCGTGCAGATGAAAATTTTGCCTTTATTTAATATTTTTTTTTTCTCCACAACTTAAAACTCGACACCAATGTTGTCTCTGGAGAGGGTGCATAATGAAGTTCATTCTGTTGGTCATTTTTAGATGATAAAATTAGAGGAAATCATGAGTTTAAATTACATAAAATTGGATCAACTCATCTTTTTAATATTATGTGATACAGAGAACAAATGATACTTACCTTATTTACCCTCATTGTGTGCGACAAAGAAATATGTTAAACTGATTCCAAACCACTTATTTTCTTGCATGGTTAAACTAAATTTGTTTGATTGTGTCTCTGATGCATTAATTTTAATATATCCAGCAACGCACAATGCCGGGAAAGAATTTCGGAGTTTGTCATGGTTGTAGGGGTGTTGGACACTTCTTCGGCGATTGCCCAATAAAACGTCGATGCCCACAATGCCCGCATGGATTTTAGAAGTTTTTCAAGGTTGCAAGGGACACCATTAACAAAGGTAAATTCTTCAAATGTTGTAGTGTGAAGTGTGGGTTTTGGGCTTGGTGCAAAGTAGGAGAAGTAACCGGTGAATCGAGTAACAATAGCGTTACTTTGGTTAAACCACCGGCGCACGAAGAAGTTGAAGATATGGCGCGAAGGTTCGAAACTCAAGTTCGGCTACATAACGAAGAACTCCTGATTTCTGTGAACGTGAATGTGACAGTTCGCCGGGAAAAATTACCTGACGAAGGGGACGGAGATGCCTTGATTAGTGGTTAATGGTTGG
>CAIGRT010016623.1:0-18073 GCA_903798405.1 Fraxinus platypoda
TACCAAGCTGCATTTGGGAGTAGTAGAGCGTACATACCAAGTATACTTTAACAGTTGCTCGATCAATCGTATAATGCTCCATAAGTTACAAAAAAAACCAGCCGAATGCATTCTCTGCATGACCTCCCGTACGCCATTATGATTCCTGGTTACATCTTTTCTCAACTGCCATTCAGATTTATCTCGACACAGACATTTCTAGCATCCAGCTGCTTTTAGAAATTTGTCATATGGGCTTGAAGGTGGTAGTCTGAAGGACTGTTGTTGTACACATTCCTGAGAACAACTGAATTGATTTTGTTTCTGAATTGGATTGATGTTGGTCAATTTTACATCTTCCACAAGAGCTAATGCCTAGATGAAAACCAATATCAGTACCTACTTGAAGAAAAGAACAAGCATAATGGATCAGGAGTAGATTTTGCCTACGTTTGGCTCATGTTTATAAACACCCAAGTCATATTTTATCCACACATTTCGAGAGAGCCACTATCCATTTATCCACCACTTATCTCCATCTATTTATAAATTTAAACCGTTTATAAACACTTTCCAAACATACTTACGATCTCATGATAATAATGATAATATAAAAAGAGGCATAGAAATTGGCATGGAGTAACAGATCGCAATTGGAAATAACTAATACAATCATCAGCTTATATCGTTTCCCTTTTAAAGCTCACATGTGAATATATTAGGAACCTTCCAAGCTTTCATACCGACCCCAATAGCTGGGCCCTCTTGTGGGAACATTAAGTTTTAAATGGAGTTCAATAGTTCCATATGTTAATGCGGAATGTGTTCATGAATAAAAGGCAATGAGTTCTACTCCAAAACTTGTGGCTTGATAAACAATAATTATCCATTTATTTACTGGGCATCTGACAATGGGCATAAACTTCAACGTAGAAAATGGACCAAGAAAATGAAATGAAACAAAAAATATAATATGCAGTTGCTAGTTTTCATTCTAATTATTTCATTGAGAGAGGCATCCTCACCATGTTTGGTTGAACAGAGTTCTTCCATCCATTTTCACCAGAAAAAGGAATTCCACTAGCCGCTTGTTGCAGCTTGAAACTTTGAAGTACTGACATTTTCTGCTGTTTACCAGTGACGAGAGCCTCACATTCATTCTTCACTTGATCATAAGGAATGGGTTTAGAGGACACTGGCAAGCTGGCAACTTGCCTGGCAGTTTCCAAAACCTGTTGATATCAAGAAATATTGTTATACTGATGAATTATGAAGCTCGTCCACTATTGATTTCCAACAAAAGAGTAAATAATGTATAATTTGAATGAAAACAAAAGGATAATTTAGCATTGTAAATTTGCAAGAGTACACAAGTTCTCCATAACTGTATTAAACTGGGGTGACGTTAGCACAAGTTACTCCTTATTTTATCATGCTAAGGAAGGATGGAGGCCTGTTAGAGTCCATTACATTGGGATTCAAGATCAATGCGGAGATCGATTAAAGAGTCTATAAATATAATCCTATTTTTGGACTTAACAGAGGTTTCACTTATTCAAGAAACAAAAAGTCCAAAACATCATGGCTAATCATTTACTCACCGATTCCACAAGTTGGTTAACACTCAAAATGTCAAGCGAATTGATGGAGAGTGACGTTTTACGACCTGACTGACTTCCACCATCAGGAAATGAACCATCATCTGTCAATGCAACTATAGCCATCGCCTGATAAAGAAACAGTTGTCAGTCGGCATCAAAGACTAAATAAATATAGGACCTGGTAAATATGGTCTTGCTCTATAACCTCGTCAAGATCCTGGAAATCCATGTGAGCTAGTGGAGAACATGGACGAGGTGTGTCCATGAATAATGGAGGTCCCAGTGGATAAGCATTATCTGGCGAAAATCTCTGTAAAAGTTGCTCCTTTATATTTGACAACTCATCCTGCGGAAATTTACCAAGCGAGAAATTAATCACAAACAAGTCACGATGGTATTTAAAAAAAAAAAAAAACCTATAAAGCACCAGAACGACATGGTTACACCATCATGTAATTTTTCAAAAATAGGGATTTTCACAAGAATTGGCGGTTTCCATAGTTTTATATCTGTTAGAGTGATCTCCCCATTGAAAATGATAGAATAAGCATAACTCTAATGAAGTATTGGTTTGATGATTACCTCTGACAATTTCCCATATTCTGTCATGTAGTGGGATATCAGAATTTCTTTTAATTGCTGATCACTTAATTCTATGTATGAGAGGGACCGAAGAGCAGCAATTTCATCTTCCTGTGATCCATAGCCTTTTGCTTCAGGTCCAACTGACAGGGTCTGAAGCTTGAAATCCTCAACCAATTTAAGATACGGATCAACCTGTCAAAAATATTTCCATAAATAATATCTTAAAAAATATTTGCCAAAATACCAAAGATATTTCAATTGAAAATCAGCAATCCATCCTAAGCTAAGAACCTCTATCTGAGAAGTTGCATAGACTTACTGTTTCTTCTGTTAATGATGATTCTACAAAGGGAATCAGATCCAGAAGATTGCCCACCCTGGCTGAAAATATGAGCATGTATGATGCCAGAGTAAACAGAGACCTCCTCTGCGAAGGAGGCAGACCTCCTGCATATGAAAGTTGGTAAGTTTGAATTATGAGAGGACATCACAGCAAAATGTACCTTGTAAATGGGAAGAAAAAAGTTCAGAAGCAATAGGTTGAAGTGATGGAAAGAAAAGTCAAACTGCTGCTTTGTCATTCAGAATACCTACTGGCTACTGGGGATTCTTCGTACAGGTGGCATTTTTTTCAATGCAAATTCACCTGTTTGAGGACTTCCCAGAATGCCCATTACCTCTCAATTGCTGTGTCATCATTTAGGTAGCAAAAACTCTTTATTTACTTCGGATTTCATATCTAACTAAAACAGATATTTCTTTCTAAAGGTGGGACTCGATCTTTGTACTAGATTACTAATTCTGCTACTTGTAATGATCATCAACTGGAATACTATTTTTTATCCCCACATGATATCTCCAGTCATATGTTTTCATTATTGTCCAATTTATACAAATGCATTTGATTGTTTTTTCTGAAGTTGGACCCTCGAATAAGGAGTAGAAAAGAAATCGGATCTCACAAATTGACTTTATTATTTTTATTTATTACTATTATTTCACAATCTAATGAATAGAATTAATCCATTAGAACATTTCCTGAGAAAAGAAATGAATACTGGAGAGCATCTTATCCACCAAATGCATCATTTAATGAATTTCTTTCTTTTGAATATTTTATTGTACCCAACAAAAAATCCAACCCACCTTTTTCCAGAGAGGTGCTCCTGAGAGAAAAGGCCAGTTGGAAACACTGCACCAGGGCCATGTGACTGGAATTCTGAAAGAACGACGATTTATGATATCAGAGGTCAAACACAATTGTATAGAATATGAAGTATAAACTGCAGGAACAAAAACAGTGAAAGTATTACTAATTTAGAAAGAAAAATCTTATGTGAAAGAAAAGATCCGTGGCACGTCTAATGAGTAGCATAAAGTTTGTATAGACCTATTCAAAAATGAGGAAAAGAAGTTCCCCGTAACAAATAAAACACCCAAACTAGTTAATGCAACTTCTGCAAAATGTAAACACTTGACAGCTTAAATATACACGGAACCTACAAGAGGCAACTAGGACACTTCAGGCAGACTAGCCACTTCTTTCAGATCCAATAACACCACTAGAGGAATAGACAGGACCAGCCCACTGGTTTGTGTCTAGTCCAAGTAAGTTCAGTGTGCCTTCCAGATCCTCGTATACTTTAAAATGTTAATTTGACCAAATATGAAGGTAGAAAAGAAACAGAACAATCAACACAGCTTTATAAGCTGTGCCCCAAAAGATTAGGTTTAGAGTTCCAAGAGTTTGCTGATTTCAAATTCTAATCTGGTTGGTACCAAACCAGAGTGCAGCTTGTTAGCTATCCTCAATACAGCTTTACAAGCTGTGGCCCAAAAGATTAGGCCTATAGTTCCAAAAATTTGCTGGTGCCAGCCCTTTTCCTTAATGATTTCTGATTTGGTCGGTGGCTTGGTGCAAACAGATCAGAACTTGTTAGTTATCTAGAATTCTAATTGTGGAATATCGCTAATTTATAACTATGTTTTACAGGTGAGACAACACCGTCCAAAGAGGTGGCAGAGAAGAATAAAAACCTCACCATAAGCAACAAGATGCGTGGGAGAAGAGAAAGATCTATCTGTCATGAAGATTCCTAATCAGTCCCAATATCAAAGACAAAACCATCTGCGAAAAAAATTCGTGGACACCGGAGGTCACAGCTGGTGTTGCAACTGATGCAAAACATGGGAGCGAGTACAGTGGCAAAAGCAGACAGATAGAGCTACATTTTTTAAATTTTGACTTTTTGTACAAAATTCTAAAACTTAAATGAACCCTTGCCATTTAATTTTGTCTCATAATTCCCATAACCTATATTTCCTTTCCATTTCCCTTCTGCGCATTTTTTATTTTATTTCCTATCTCGTAATTCTCCACAATTTACATTTATCAAAAGTGATAATGAGCACAAAGAGTGTTTAGCAGTCCAAACTAATAAATTCCATTGATGCAGGTACAAGAGTCTTTGATTATGGAAGTTAGACGGAAGAAGATTCCTTGGTACAGTAGTGAATTTGACTCTATAGAGACGCACACCCACTATACAAATTGTAACTTGAAATCCAAAATTTGCAGAGAACAAGAATAATCTGCACTGTGAATCTATCATTAGGCCACTTTCCTCATCACTCTTGATGATCAATGCACCTTCGACCCCACCACCAACTGCAAGGTCATAATTTTTAGCCTCTGGAATCTACCAGTTCAATTCCGTCTCTATGCTTAGCATTTATCAAAAGTGATAATGACCATTAAAGAGTGTTTTGCAGTCCAAATCAATAAATTTCACTCCATCTTGATGATCCAAGGCAAACTACCCCCACCACACAAACTGTGACTTGAAATCCAATTTTTGAACGAAGTGAGAATCAGAATAATCTGTAAAGTGAATCTTTGTTTAGGCCCCTTTCCTCTTCTCTTGATGATCAATGCGCCTACAACCCTACCATCAAGTGCAGGGTCATAATATTATAGCCTCTGGATTCTGCCATTTGATTCCCTACCTACCTCTTTCCCTCTAATTCATGATTTCTATCCTTTGAAATCAACCAGTCAGATAACCAGACGTATTACCATTTAAGAAAATGATGTCAATAGTCAAACCAAAATGCATAAAACTGTAAAAGTCGAGAATGGAAACAATGAAATGTTACTAAACAATCAAATCAAGTAAAATCATGAGCAGGAGCTAACCTTGGATTGAGTGAAAAGTAAAGCAATATGAAATGTATGTGCCATTGCCTCAAAATTTTCAGGAGTATTTCCTATCAGCGTTGCCTGAACCCAGATAGATGAAAGAAGAAGACTCACTTGATGACTACTCAATCTAAGGGAAGTCGTTTCCTGCAAAGTGATTATGTAGACAGGAAAATAAAATGAGATTTCACATAAGGCATGCTAGGTTAGATTTGATACTCAGACATAATAAAATAAAATCCAGAGAGTCAAGAGGCATGAGTTCTATCGTACATTTTTCCCATCAGCAGTAGCACCCTTAAAGCTATATGATTGGCTTTGCTCCTCTCTTCTTTCTTCAATACCAGTCGATTCATAGTTGCTTTTATCATCAATTGAGAAACTTCCAGTATTCACTTTTTTCAATGCCTGGAGGGTTCCACAGTTAGGCGTTTGGGCAAGATTTCCATTATTGACAGACCATGGATTGCTAAAAGATGGCATAAGCACAGTGGAGAATATACGGTGAGCCCCAACTCTTGCTTCATGGTCTGGGTGTGCCATTGCCAAAAGCAAGTGGTGAAAGAGTGCATCAGGAAATACCTGAAAAGGGAATTGACCATAGAATAAGCCTCCATCCTTAAATAACCTATGGACAGAGGTAAACAAATAAATCATTACCTTCTTGTGATATGATACATTAGGAACAGAAGAAATAATTTGTGCGGTTCGATAAACAGCAGAGACTGTTGCTCTAGCTCCAATGATGCCTGTTGGAATGTTCTCTAGCACAACAGCCATTACATCGAGAATAGGTCCCACATCAGCAACCTATAAATTACACATAATGTTAGATAAGAATCAAATATATTATCCAAATAACCACGTGCCAATTTTTTCGACCATCATCCTACAGAATGACTTCAATTGAACACTTAAGAGTTTCAATTGTAGCATTAAGCCCGTTGAAGTTGTTCAAGAATATAATTTCAAATAAGAAAACATAAAATGAAAAATTAACAATAATTAGATGAAAATCCCAATAATTAACATCTTGTGATTTATGAACCCTTTGATGCTAAAATGACTTTGTTATGAAGAAAAAGCTCCTAAATAAACTATACTCTGAAACTTAGTTTCAGCTGTATAATACTATTGACCGATTTGGCAAATCTTGAAGCTCACTGCTTTAGGTGTCAATGAACATACTACCACAACAAACTAAGCCTTATATGGTTATACCCAATAAATCATGGTTGGCTACGTGAATCCTTCTTCACCATTCAGCTCTTTTCGCTGCTAGATCTTCTGGAGATTTTAAGTAATAATAAAAAAAGTATTACAATGTACAAATTCAGGGAAAAGAGAAGCCATATTCTGTTCGTTTAAACTGGTAAACGTTGTCAACTGCATTTAACAGAAATAGGAAAAAGAAGGAAATCATGGAGACTGATGACACCACAACTGTAATAAAACCTATGAAGCATGGAGACTCTCCAGGCCCAACACGTCCATGTAGGAGATTTCCAAATATACTTGTAAATTAGAGGTTATTTTCTAATTTTGGCAATAAAGACAAGTTATGGACATACTCAGCACGTGTTAAGAACACTCATATTGGACAATATTGAGATCAAGATGCAATTCTAAACCAAAAAAAAATGGGTTAGACAAACTTTTAAGTTCAGAAGGAGACAAAAATAGAAACAGGTTTTAGAAAGATGGGTAAAAACCACAGAGAAAAGTACAGCAAGTGATCGTCCAAAACTTGTGCACCCCCGATAACCTGTCATTGTTTGGACACTTTGATTAGGATTCATTTAAATTCCATAAACTGTAGCTTCTTTCATTGGATAACATTCAAAAAAATCAGTAACGTGGTTTGATTTTTAACTACCATTACAAACATGATTCTTAGCTTAAGGTTTTCAATTTTATCAATTACAAAAATAGAAAAAGGCTTTTAAATGATACGAAAGGAAAGGCGAACTTTTGAAAAAGGGCCTTCTCACAATGACTATGTTCAAGGTAAAATATGCCAACTTACTACGATTGTTTCCATCATTCAAAAAGCCAGCTTTCTCTAATAATTCGGTTTTTTCCATATTAAAAAGGGAGCAGCAGTTGGTTGGGGGAGCAAAGAAATTTATATAAGATTAACGCATAAAAGTGCTGGTGACAATTTTGATTTCAAGGGGAAAAGGTTCTGAAAATGAAATTCAGCATAGCTATACGACTGATCTGTTATTAGACAACAACAAGAAATCAGATGAACCAACTAGAACTCCGGGGAAGGGGTCGTCCAGGATTTACTTCCACCTCTGGTTAAACACTAAGTCTAACCGAAGTTTATTTCTTCATCCCCACAAAATGAAATATGAATTGTAAAAGTTTTGGGCTTAATTTAGATAAAGATAATGTGCTGTGATGGATATTGTTAAAGAGAAGATCCAGAATTTTGCAACTGTAGATGGTGGAATGATAGTGTCTTCCTTCCTGAATCGTCAAATTTCTTCCTGTCCTTGTTCTCCCTTTGTACATGTAAACCAGTTTATTATGCACAGTATGGGATGCCACTCATTTGGCTTGTGGTCCACAGTCGAATCTTTTGCCACAATCTTTCTCACAGATCTACAACAAGGATTGAAGGCTTTCTTCGGCTTATGATCTTATAGTTTATATTGTTTCCTGATTTCCACTTTTTTGGAGGGTGTCTTAGTCTCTGCTGTTGTATTTTCTATATTGACATTAATACAAATTCACGTTCTTGTCAAAATAATATAAGGACAAAATAGAAGGCACAAATTTTGGCCTACATAATAGGATCTTCTTGATTGCCTAAGGATTGGGTCCTAGACCTACCCGCACAGCATCACGTAATATGGTGACTTTGTATTTGTATTTTCTACAAGCCAAGTGCACATTTGTGAATAATGCATAATCCTACTAAATGGATCGTGATGTTGAGTCGTTGACAATATTGATCGTACATAATATGAACATATGACATTTACCAAAAAGAACACAGAATGTATTGATATCTCATGTACTGGCAAGATGCTGTGATAAATAAAACCTATTTGAGCCATACAAACCTTATCTGACAGTTGCCCAATGCAATTTCCCAAAGCAGATTGAAGATTGGGGTTCCA
Organism: Fraxinus platypoda; assembly: GCA_903798405.1. Taxonomy (NCBI): domain Eukaryota; kingdom Viridiplantae; phylum Streptophyta; class Magnoliopsida; order Lamiales; family Oleaceae; genus Fraxinus; species Fraxinus platypoda. The sequence continues at coordinate 8,496 of CAIGRT010016623.1, forward strand.
TTTATCAAGTCCATCTTCAGGACTTGATGCTTCAGCTGAACATTGTATGCATTTTCTCAACAGTTTGATCAGATCAGTTATTGCACCCGTTATTGAAACTGAGGACTTCAGATTTGCATTCCTTGCAAGTTGTGTGGCAATGTTAACTATATTTACTTGCATATCAAGTTGTTTGACAACATTCTTGTGACCCAAATGCTTGACCAAGATAGAAAGTAACAGATGGGACTTGTCTCCTGGAGTTGAAAAAGTTGAGTTAGACAAAAGAAAAAAAAATGGTAGTAAAATAACAAAGAGAATTGGTGGTATTTACAGGAGAGTATAAATAAGAATTAAGGTCCCAAGCATAACCTGATTCTTCCAACAAAGACTGCAGATAAATCAACACAGAACAGGCAAGTCCTTTCTCAGGCAACCAATAATTCTCAGTGTCAAAACAATGAAAAAGGGGTTCCAATACACGTCGAACAGTTGTTGCTTCCTTTGCCAGTTTAGCAATATTGTGCAAGCAAACCCTGGACCAATAAGACGGGCTTTTGGCTGTCTCCCTGTACCGTAGTGAATGAATAGAAATATGTCAAGTGAACAACTGCACAAGTCATACCCCATACACAAATCAACTTATCCAGGTGACACAGGATCTTACGTTACAGATATCAACTCTGTTTTAGCACTAAAGAGTTTTGATATGGAAGAAATATTCTTGCTTATATCAGGGGAAGACGAGTCATCATTCTCTGTTTTTAGTACTCCCTGAACCTTCTGCTCCAGAACTTGAGAGTTATTGCAGTCTTGTTTGACATTTTCTGAGTTAATTGTGAAATCCACATAGTTCTCCAGAGTCACTGAGATAATCTATAGCACAATTAAATAATTTCATACTGAAATCAGGAATACAAACAACAAATCTGGTATCATAATTCAGGAGACTAAATTTAAATTTACCACCAAAAGGCACATTCAATATTTGTGTGGAAAGTTATCAATTCAAAGACTAGATGCAAAACATCTTTGTCGTTTTAAACTGTGAATCAAGGAGAAGACCAGAAGAAGAGCATCTTACATGGTCAAAGTCCATCGAGATGTGGGAGTGCTCGCCCATAAACCTCACCTAGATGTGTTATAAATGCAATAAGAGATTAGGAAGTACGAAATCATAAGTACATTTTGCAAGTAAAATGACCAAAGGAGAATATAAATAATGTAACTACATGTAAGTATTTAAAAAGTAACTTGAAAACTAAATTAAAGGAGCAAAGCATGAAATGGAGCTGACTTGAAATGATGATTAGCAGATGAATTGTTTGAACATTAAAGCAATACTTAAACAGAGGTCCAGAGAGATATGACAAGTAATATACTGATCTCTCTTACAATTAACTTTTAGTACTAATGTCTAACATCCATAAGAAACAGTATCCACAATAAGAAGGAAGCAAGTAGTGCACACAGGTACCCCAGCCTGGTGATCAAATGTGAATTTTGGTACACACTTTTTTCTACCCCCTGGTGGTTTGTATAATATGGGCAAAAACCTTCAATTTTTAATCAATCGTGCATATTTCATGGGACCAATTCAATTTGCTTCAGAATATCATTTGGAAAATAGATAAAGTATAGATTTACAAAATTCCACCTCATTCATTATTTGCAATATTGGTTGGATAAAGTCACGAGACCAAAAATAGTCTCCTACTAGAGGATTCTTAGTGACCAAAAAAATATAGCCCAAAGTTCTTCCTAATAGTGAAACAATGAGATTACACAAAACCATTGAAAGGGAAGGGGAAGGTGGAGCACAAAGGCAACAGAAAAAAAGCATACAAAGACTGCCAAAGTCTGCATTCCTCCTGCTCTTAAGCATAATGCTCTTTCATCATCTCCAAATTCCCGGGATAGTTGACACAACTTGGGAATAAGTCCTTCCAAATTGAACATATAAGTACTGTCCGTCTGCTTACGAGAACAAATAAAATAAAAGACAGTCAGTTCCAAATCACTGATACAATAACTGAAGTTGTGTAGGTAACAACAAATGCATTGATTAGTAAGAACTTCAATAATCAGTTTAATATTTTCCATTAATGTAGTGTCAATACCAAGAGCTGAGACCCTTTGTTAGTATTGTCAAACTCGTTCACGTGCATGTGAGCTATGCATGCTTAATAGCAAATATAATTGTTTTCACAGAATAATTTAGTCTTACCTGGTTATTTATGAAGTCAACAAGGGTATTGCAACCAAGAGTCTGCATTTCGACTTGCTGTGTTTGTTCTAAAAGAGTTCGTATAATCCCCAAGAGACTGCTAGCAAAAAGTGGCCTGCTTGACAGGTGACAAGCAGTGTATTTGGATACAATCATGTCATAGATAAACAAAGTTATATCTTCTTTTTCAGAAATCAGAAAACATATCATAATGTAACTCAGTATTCCATGCAGCATTTAAGAAACTAACAGGATTGCTGTTATGGCAGGAAATGGCATTAGAACCTTAACATAATAAGCATCATGTGTTTATACAAAATCGTTTCACTTTATTTGATTGCTGAAAAGCGTTTATAAGTAGGATGGGTGGTGATGATAACAATATCTTAATGAACAGTATGAGATGGTGTGACCGCATGGGTAACATTTTGGAGATATATGGTGAAGCGATAAGATATTTATCTTTTTCCTTTCAGGCATGCAATTTGAGGGGTGGGTGTGTTTGAATCACAGTCTATGGTTGTTGGTGTTATCTTACTGATCATCATGGCATCCCAGCCAACCAAATTCAAACATTGCCACATTGCAAATACGCCAGAACAACTACAGTAAGCCCTCAAGAAACACCATCAATTTCTTTCGCAACTTCCTCTTGAAAGAACAGAAATTATTAGAAAGATGGTACAACTTCGGATCTTGAGATTCTGTTATACCATACAAGTTTTCTATACTCACAGGATGAAAGACATTTCATGTTATACTATTACGCTAAAAGAGAAAGTTCTAATCCACCAATTTTATAAACACGACCACGTGTCTCTTATAATTGACATCAAGTTTTTTTAGCAAGTGCTGTCACAGTGGCTGCAGGATGCCATTCAGAAAGTGTCTTGAGTGTTACTAAAATCTACAATTGATGGATCATTCACATTTAGAAAGCCATTTTGATAGACTTTGGATAAGTATCAAATTTATAAAAAAGCTCTTAGCGTACAATGAGTATGGCTAAATCAAATTGTAATGGAAAATAATTTACGGCTGTTTCCCCCTTTAGACATGAATAAAGTTTTTTTGTTTGCATCGAGCATTGAATTTGGAAGATACCTCTAGTATGATATATCAGATTATGACACAATAAACATGTTCTAATGTGATATTCTTATCCTCTATATATTCTCAAGGTCCATATCATGATCCATGAAAGTAGATAAATGGAAAATGTGGATATATAGATGTATGGGGGAGACAGGGAGAGAGAGAGAGGCTCTAAACAGATAGATAGAAGAAAGAGAGTGTCACTAGGATTAAAATAATGTATCAACGGCCAAACAAATATCAAATGTAAATGACTTGCGTGTGGAAAGCCAGTAATGTTGATAAATTTGTCAAACTTACATCTGCTCCTTGCACGAAGATAGCAATTTCTTATAAATGAGCAAAACAACTTTTACGGAGCCAAATTGCTCATTTCGCAAATCCTTGTAAAACCGTTGCCCCAAGTAATCAGTAATCTGAATCATGGACAATCAACAACATATTAAGGAAATTAATAGATATTAAAAGGATGGCAAGAGAGGCAACCAATCAAGTTTGTGTCGTAGTTCAAAGAGGTTAATGGTTAGCGATATGCGAATGTGAGCAATTTTTTAAACTAATGACTTGAACAACTCGATAAACAATGTCAAAATGTGTGCCTAATACTGGATGAATATCATAATTTTATCAGGGAATCGATCAAACATCAAATTTAACATAAAAGACGAAACTTGACTAAGAAAGAAAATAGGTAGATGAAACAAATGGTTGAAGAAATTAGCCATGCCATTTTAGAAAGAGAGAGATAATATTTGAAGATTCTGATAGAATTTTGATATGCTGGGATGTAGATCAACAAAATCCCTTTTGATACTCGGATGTAAATGTTACTTTTTTGTGGTCCTACAACCTCACAGAAAAAAAATATTATATATATTAAACCTAACCAAACATAGAGATAATACACACCTTTGGTATTCGTAAAGGATTTCTTGATGCATACTCACAAAGTTTTCCAATCTTCCGGTCATTTGGTTCAGCATCCTGGCAAAAAACAATTCAAGTAGATTAGCATAATGTTAAAAATTAACGATGCACTAAAAATTTATTATGCTGAACCAGCTTAACAATGAAATCATATGTAAATTACTTCAAAACTTCTGAAAAATGTATAGCCTTGGCATAATTGTTAACTTCCATAGGTTGGTAAGTAGTTATCACAGACTAGATAATTAGTGATCAATCATCGTACCCCAAAGCAAATAACAAAGTCAAAAGTTCACCTGTGACCGTGGAAATATCTCAGAAAGGAGCTTCTTGTACCGTTTGACAGGTTGTCTAGAGCTTGCCCGCATTGAAGGGCAAAAGAAACATAGATTTCCACATGCTGGTACTACTCGTCTTGACATAACACCCATTTTGATTAAAAGAAAATTTCAAGCCCCTTTCTGCAAGAGAAACTGAAGCAAAATTATCGTGTGAATCGAGAGTTTATGTCCATAAAACTCTACAAAACCCAAAATTCTCATGTTGAACTTTGAAGGATTACATGTCCAATGTGATCTCCAGATTCAATAGGAAGCCCCAAATGCAATTCACGAACTGAGCACCATCTCATAATAGTGATTTTCACTTTAAACACAAAACCCCCAAATTCAATTAATAAACTTCAAAGGATCACCTTAAACAAGTGCTCTCAAGCACAATCTTGGAGCATTCATACATATCCAGGAATATTCAGAATTAATAAAAAGCTTATAATCAATAAGAAAATTTATTTTCCTCAATTGAAACCCATAATTCATTAATTTTACAGCACAGCCACAAATCAATTCGTATAAAAATTTACTCGTTTTCTTTTCGAGATCCTGATTGATTCCAGCATATAAGCTGGCATTGAGTCAAAAGCAACGATACATATTGATTTTTTTTTTTTCCATTACTAATTAAAGATCTCTTAATAATAAATACAAATTTAAAAGCAAATTCAAAAATATGTAATATAATTCAATACCTTGGATTCTTGAGCAAAAATGGAGAGGAAGGGGCTTGAATTTTCCCACTCAAGGTTCCCCTTTGTCCTTTTCACTTCTTTTTTTAAAAATTATTTAATTCTAATAAAAAGTATTTTTTGCTAATCACAGACACTTTGATTTACGTGGCAGTCTGTATGGGTATGGTTCCATTAAATACCAAGGAAATTGGGCAGTTGATTGGCTGTGAGTTTTCCAATTATGATATGTGCTGTGACTTTAGCATTAGGTTAATAATTTCCGCCTAATGCAATTAAATTTCCACCGAATTTAACTAATCCCAATAAATGCTAAAAAAAGTACAACAGTCCGCGAATTAAGGACTTGTCCTTTTTGTCTCCTGACTTTTATGCATATATTTAAATTATAAAAATTCTAACAATTAAGATCTTTCAATTCATCACGATAGATTTTGTCCGCTCATGAATTAAATAATAGTTGAAAATGTTATCATATTCGATAATCTCTGATCTCACCTATGAACAGTCTTTTTCTTTTGGTTATATTATAGTAATTCTAAAAATATGGGCGAAAATAAAGAATAATGCATGAATAAGTACATGAACATCGTTTTTATAGCAGATTGGAGAAAAAATTTGATGTGGTATAAATCTGAAGGACTGGGGTGTGAAAACTGCGAAAATAAACAGCAACATCTCATTGGTTACTGTTGCATCTACAGTAACCCCAAACAGCCCTTTTTAATATATATATATATATATATATATATATATAGTCAATAATTATTAGGCATATTTTTTTGATTTAATTATAAGTACATTATAAATTATAATGTAAGAGTCAAAATCAGATTTTAATTTTAATTGTATTTTTCATAAGACTCGTAACAACTATATACTTACATGAATTTCATTATAGTTACTGAAATTTTACCGTGATAAAAATAAATGGCAGATAAATGAATAGTAGTTATGATCCTACAAAATATAAAGTTACTTTGATTTTCAAATTATAATGTACTTATAGTGAAATCCAAACAATCGCTATAGCCGAATACATTTCTAAGCTCAAGAAATGCGTTTAATAAAATTGACTAGAGTATGAATCAAACTAAAGGGACGGGATTGCATTTTACTCGACTATGCTAAATGTGTAAAGTCTTCGATATGGTATAAACTCTATTATAGAAGTGGGTTATGGTCCTTGCATGGCTCGATTTGGTAATGAAGTTTGTGTAGGGCTCTTTCTTTGCTTCTCTCTCCATCTTATTTTAATAAATTTAAATTTATAATTTCAAAACACTTTTAATTGGAAAATTTTTAAGGAGGGATGCATTCACTGAGGAAGAAATTCATGAAAATAAACTTAAAATTAATATTATTTTTAGAGTCATCGATGCTTATTATTGACTCTATGTAAAAGTGGAGTCAATGTCACATTGTCCAATGCATTATAAAATTCTTGGACAATGGACAACGACCACACTGTCACGTGAACTATTGCTAAATACAAATAGAGCTTAATAGCATTATTTTTATTGAAAAGGGTGAAATAAAAATTTAAAATTAAAAGTCTATTGGAATTAATAAAATATTACACTCTTTTAAGTTTCAAGATTTTCTCAATCAGCTGATTAAAAATAAAGAAGCTATTGTAGATGCTCTTAAGCAAATTTGTTTATAATAATAATAATAAATAAATAAATAAATAATTGAGCAAATTATCATTGACGGAAAAGTGCTTTTAAACGATATCTATTGAAGATTTTGATTGAAATCAATATCTGACGAAATTACAGATAATATTATCATCGATAATTACCAAAGCATCTCCTAAGGTATTACCTGAGACAACATCATCGATGATTCCATCGGTTACCAACAATGGAATTTCAATCAACGATCGCTGATGAAAGGTTGTCAGTATCACTAACTTAATTTTATTCTTTTTATATTTTTTTTATCTTCTTAAAAGTTACCAATTGTTAAGTTTGAATATCTTTTGTTCACAAGAAATGTTAAGATATATTTTAAATTTTCTTTATAATATGACTAACTTATCATTATTTTCTTAACTGACATTTTATTCTCAACAGAATTTTCCCTCGGTGCTTATTTTTTCTTTTACTATATTTACTGTTGACATTTTTTATTTGTAAAATAATTTTATGAAAAAATCGCAATCGTGATTTCAAACCTTTCACTTCGTTGCTGCTTTTACTCTAACATTTTATTTATGACATCCACGGTCCTAAAGCTTTCCGCCTATTTGTTTGTCAGTTGACCCAAAAATAAAAAAAATTAACCTTTTTTGACCAGTAAAATGAAGGCAAAATGGTATCTTCCAATTTTCCACTTTTAAAAGAAATAAAATAAATACTTTTACCTTTTTCCCCACCCCAACCAAACCACCTACCCCACCTTTGAAAATGCCACCACCACGCACCCACCTGTGTGTCGTCACCAACCTTTGAAAATCACTTCCTTCAAGGAATCACAATTGAAAATCAACAAGCATTCGCATTTGAACTATTCTGCCTCCTTTACAACTTCATCAACCCTATTTGACAACAAAATTGGGTACGATAAAAGCAACTTAAATTCGTTTTCTGATTTAATTGTTGTCAGATTTAAGGTCAGCTTATTCTGAGGAAGTACTGATTTTCTCTCCACATATCAATTGAATTCAACCGATGAAATTTTGATAGAATCGCACCTTAAGAATTCAAAAAAATCGTAGCACGACTGACGACTCCAATAAGTCATTGATTAATATGTGTCTTTATTGCAACAACACTTCCATATTTTAGTTGAGCCTTGTAGACCTCTCCAAATCCCCCGACCCAATCAAGCTATCAGCATTGAAACCATTGGTAGCTCCGAGCAAATGTGCAAAGGTGAGCTTACGTAGAGGCTTTTCAAATGTTACCACATTGATGCTTAGGAAGTGATTTTCTGAGGTGGCTGGGCAACGACGACGAAAATTAGAGGTGGGGTAGGTGGTTTGGTGAGTTAATTGTTTGAACACATACCGAAATTTGGGTAAGATCATGTTTCACTCACTGTATTTACATTTGCACTTCATTACTCACTCAACTTTATAAAGTTGCACTAAATTACACACCGGGAAACTTCTGTCTCAAACCCTTGCCTACGTGGATGATGGATTGTACATTTGGCAATTAAACATTTCCAACTCAGGAATTAAACGACAGCTCATTAAATCTAAAACACCCAAACACGCCTTAGTCAAATTTTCAATTGAAAGCGTGAAAAATTCTTCAAACTGTGTTCTTCCAAAATTTCATCTTCCAAATTCGAAATCGCTGAGAATCCTATCCCCCAAAATCAATACTCCATCACAATCGAAGGCCAAACCGTGACCACGAAGCTTGGATTTGTGAAGAATCGTACATTGAGGGACCAAATCGAGTTAAATTCCAAACCTTTTTTTTAATAGTATTTCTGCGACATAGTATTCTGTAAACCCACAAGATCGACTCAGTATTGTTGTGGTGGAGTGGTTTTCAAAGAATGGGTTTCACGATTGAGCAGGGTGGGTTTTTGCGTTATAGTCTGAGTTTCATGTTGTGGTTGGTTGGGTTTTACAATGCAGAAGAACTAATTATTGAAATAAACAAATCAAGGTTCAGCCGACAATTTCAATTGAGAAGACGATTCATTAACACTTGAACTAATTCCCAGAAGAAAACAGACCAATAATTAATTTATTAATTAACGAAGTTGTCACCCAAATATAAAAGGACACTGGTGATCAAGTTTTATGATTTCATAACACTTGAACTAATTTTCTTAGTTGACCTTTAATTAAACTCAAGAGAATCACAGTAATGTGTTATTCTTTGTCCAATTGTGCATTTCCTTTTTGTGACAAATATGGAGGATGACCCGGACTTCAATTCATGCCCACACCCGACGTCGAGCAGCAACCACGAACAATTGTTATAGATCACGGGCCTGCAACTTCTGTCCCTTTTGTTGATGGTAATGAAGGTGGACCATCGTTCGACACACAAATTGGTACTAAGTAAATCAAACTTGAAGAAATGGATGAAGAATTCACACCTACAACTGCCGATGAGCATTCCAATAAGGATGTGTAGCATTTTATTTTTCATCTCCATTACGGTATGCAATTGCCCAAGTTGCACAACATAAACATAACCACATAATGCACAATATAAACAGATAATCAAAGTCTTAAATACATAAATTGCTTGGATCACAATAGCACAATGAAAGCCACTAAATTTTCCAAATCAACTTGTTAAAAAATTAAAAGATCGATTCAATATGAAAACATATTGAAGGAACTTGAGAAGA